>LKNJ01002901.1:2822-56089 GCA_002120245.1 Maccullochella peelii | reverse complement strand
CAAAATTAACTGAGTTTAGCTGGAGCAGCAAAATACACAACCAGTAACAGAAACACTGGCAACCGGAAATGAGGCAATACGCTTACCGCAGTACGTCAGCACGTCCACAACAAGGCCGTCAATGGATCTGACTCAGAGCTAAGCCGCCGCCTTCTTCTTCTTCTTCATTGGCGGATTGCAAACCAGCGTAAATAGGTGTATACCGCCACCTACTGAACCGGAGTGTAACATCAGGGTTTTACATCTTCAGGTTACAAAAAAAAAAATAAAATAAAATAAAACAAACTATATCTTACGATCTAACCCCGTATCTTTAAGGAATATAAATGGAGCCTTGCACCGGTCCCACATTTCCTCACCCATCCCTAATATCCCCTCCAAATTCCATCCCCGTCCTAACTCGTATATCTTACCACGTAAGATGCTCCTCTCAGAATCATATTTACTACATCTCAATATTACATGCTCAACATTTTCAGGAACATTACACACATCACATTTATCTGAGACACATTTTGCCATTAAATACCGAGTTGACTTTAAACCAGTATGTCCAAGTCTTAACTAAGCCTGGCTCATTCATATTCATATATGTATACATACATACACACACACACACACACACACACACATATATATTCATATACATACGTGTGTGTGTGTGTGTGTGTATATATGTGGGTATATATGATGTGTTTATGACGCGTGTGTTCCACCAGGATTCTTTGAGGAGTGTATCTGTGCAGCGGAGATCGAGGCAAAGCTTCCAGCGATAATGAAGAACGCTGTGTATCTGCACAAAGCCGCTGCGCGCAGAATCAAGAGCTGCCGAATCCAGAGGAGAGCCTCCAGACGCCACTGGTGTAAGTCTGTGCATCACAACACACACACACACACGCCCCTGGAAACATGTATATTTTATGACTGAACTCATCCAAGGTCTTCAGCAAAACACTCACATATAGATTTTAAAATTGTATCCATGGAGAGTTACATATTTTTGAGTTGTTTGTGCTGTTTGCCAATGCACTGCACAAATAAAGTTTAGATTATTAGGTACATGAAGTAGTAGTAGTAGTACTAGTAAACACAGGTCTATCAGTATTAATAGTGTTTGTTCTGCCACTAAATTAAGGAAATGTCTGCTGAGGTTTTGTGGGAGTCTAAATTGGAATTCATCTTTTTAACATTTGCTTTCTCCTAAAGTGTTTTTACTTTCCAAATATTTAATCTCGTTTTTAATTTAAATATATCCCATTTTAGTGTATTTACCTTTGCTTTATTGTAAGTGTCATCATTATATTTTATGTAGCACACTTTGTTACATTTTAAACATGAATTGTGCTATAGAAAAAAAGTTTATTAGTAGTAGTAGTATGGCATTATTCGTACTGGCAGTGATGCACAGTAATAGTAGTAGTAGTGACAACAGTTGTAGTAGTACTACTAGTGTTATTACTATTAGTAGCAGTATTAGCATTAGTAGCAGCAGTTGTAGATGTGGTAATTCTTGTAGTACAGTTGTGGTAAATTTGTAGCCGATAGGGCTGCAACTGAAGATTATTTTCATTGTTGATTAATTATTCAGTCTCTAAATTGTGAAAAATGGCCATTACAATTTTCCAGAGCTCCAGTTTATATTTTCAAATTGCTTCTTTTGTCTGACCAACAGTCCAAAACCAAAGATATTCACTTTACAATGATAGAAAAACTGTGTATATATATATACATATATAGTTTTTTGAGAAGCTGGAAGCAGAGAAAGTTTGGCATTTTTTCTTGATAAACGATGATAATGAAAATATTTGTCTATTAATTTCCTGTCAGTTCATCACTGGTAGTCTATCAGTACTTACAGCATCATAGTATGTTCATTTCTTCCTTCGTTATTTAATGAGGCACCTGTCAGTGTGATTCGTACCTAATTGATTGGTTATGTTCTCAACATAATTTTTTTGCTTCGTAACAGTAAAACACTCAAAGTCTTTTGCTGTAGCCAACACTGACGACGACAGCATGGAGGAGCTGCGGGAGACGGCCCGGCAACTGACCTCCGACAGCAGCTTCAGAGAGAGTGTGTACAAGATCATCGCTCGCAAGGACGCCACAAACAAAACAGAGGACTGAGAAGAGAGCGAGGTAAAAGAGGAGAAATGGTCCTTAGCTTTACTTCAGTCCACATAGTGATGTAAAGATCCTGATCCCAAACCATTAAAATACTGTAGATGATTGTACACAGACATCTATTTGATGGCATCTGTGGTTGCAATCTTAAGTTTTTAAAACTGTACTGAGAACAATCAAAATTAAGGTAACAGGCACTTACTGAACCCATTATAACCTATTATATGTAACAGCACTGGTTCTCAGCCCCCTCATGGATTTACTGGCTTATAGCCCTTTTTGACAGTTCCAGGAACCACAAGAACTAAACTCAGGAGCTGAAAGTCCATTTTGCACATTCCTGTTTGTGTTTCTATCGCATCTCAAAAAACATCAAGATTAGGCAAATTAGAATGATTGATTAAGGATTTAAAACGCAGTATTTCTTTCTTTGTATTTACTGTTGCAAGACTCAGATGTTCAAATTGGATGTAAAGAATGAATGAAAAGGAGACGTGCAGAGGTGAAAAAAGGAAGCTGAAAAGTTTGGAGCGCAGACAAATCTGTTCGGGAAATGGACAACAACAAAGCCTCACTTTGTTTTGAACATTAAAAAGAAATGTCCACCTCTTGTCCGAATATTGATACTAGAATCCAGACTGAACCATCAGAATGTACCCTCAGAGGAGGCATCTTGTGCTGTGTTTCCACCCAAAATACCCAGAACTTTTAGTCCCAGGAACTACTTTTCAAGGAACTAAAAGGTTCCTTCAGCCCATTGTTGTCTATGTTTCCACCGCAGTCTCAAGACCCAAGAACATTAGGCAAATTAGTCCGCTGACGTACGAAAAAGTGATGGATGTTTTTGCGTGCCATATAAACCGATGGACAGGCGTCATTATTTGTGCAACAACCGTAAGCATGGAGGAGCTCAATAAGGCCTGGACTTTGTCGTCGGTCCATCTGCATATGCTGTCTTCTGTAACTCCATTGTGTCGAAGCACAATGAACAAAAAACGAACTGGTTTGTGGCTGAAGATTTTTAAAAATGGTGGCTGAAATAAAATGCTGCGAGTACTCGACCAATCAGAAATGTTCGCCGCTGCAAGCCCCATCCTCAAAGTCCCTGTACTTTTGGAAAGTACGACCCCCCCCGAGCAGGGACATTTTAGGGGGTAAAATAATGTCCCCGAAACGTAACTTAGACCCTGGTCCCTGTGGTGGAAACGTACAGAGTTCCTCTAAAGGTTCCTGCTCTGTCGGGAAAGTTCCTGCGGTGGAAATGCAGCTTTAGTTCCTGGAACAGTTTGGAAGAAAAGTGCGATAAGAAACCTTCAGATTTAATTTAGCCAAAGAGTGATTATGATAAGTGAAAACTACATGTATGTTAAGAATAGCTGTTCTCTCAGTAAGGTGTACAATTGTACTACACTAGTGTTCTAATCAAGTATTAATTGTGTATTTGAATAAAAGCGTTGACCGTTTGGGACTCTAGACTCCACCTGATAAGATGCCGTAATGTTTTAACAACAATCAGTCGGCAGTGTGTGACTGTAGCCTTGTACCTTGAGTTTCTAATGTTTTCACCATTCTCTACTACTATAATAGACTTACAGTATGCAGACAGTACTTAGCAGATAGCACAGACAATGCAAATCCATCTTCTAAAATGTTTGTTTTTATTATTCTGGTTTTGATTGTATGCACAGATCGTGTCCTTTTACTTTAACAGAGGTTTTGTGAAAACAATGATGGGAACACAGATGTGTCTGATATCGATCTTCACCATTTCATTATTGCTACATATGAAAATCTGTCCTTGACCAAGCAACTCAATGTAATTCACTGACGCAAGCATTTTATGATAATGTACAAATGATAACTTAACACCAGATTGATACAGAAAACAAGCCCACATGTCAGGGTAAAGTAAGAGGGAACATATTATGGACTGAACAAGATGCCTTGATGCTAATAAAGCTGTGTTTGAACCTTCATGTCATTTCATTTCTGCAGGTAAAAGGCTGTAGGGCTCATATCTGGGCAGCACAATAGATGGCACTGTTACTAGTTTAAAATGAATAAAAACTTATGATATGGATGTTTTTCCATCAGAGGAGAGACTTGTTGTGTCTTACACGTTGATAAAGTTCAGCGTGGGAGGAAAACTTCCGTCACGAGGATTGTAGGTTTACATCGCCAGCTCTCGTTCATCACCAGGACCTGCAGCAAATAAAATAAGAGGATGATGAGTGTGGGTATGACCAGCATGGCTGGAGTCCATTTACTTCAGTAAAACATTTTTTTGTTACATACACAAGTAATATGGGTAACCCTTTATTCTAACCCCCCGTTTAGCATTTATAAGCAGTTTAAAAGCTTTTAATAAACGGTTTATAATGGAGTTGTCAGCACATTTAAATGTGTCCATTAATGGAGCTATCGGCATCTATAACCGCTCATTTGTTCATGTGTTATTAAATATCATATATGATTACAGCTCTGTCATACTGTGTAAAATGTTCCCATGTGAAATATGAGTTAGAGCTGTTGACAAATACATTTGGATTTTCTGAATGTAGCATTTTCCAAATAAGACGTGGGATATGCTGATATTATTTGGGTTTTAGAAGCATTCTTTGGACTTGTATACATCACAAAAGAACAGCCCACATTTCTGGTCAGAAGGAGAAACACACCTACTTTTAAACATTATAAAAGACTTGGATATGCAAATATCGCAACGCCGACTCTGGTTGAATGAATGAAAGAGGGAGGCTGTGTTCGAAAGGTCGATAAGGATGCATATAATATTAGCACTTTAGGTTAGTGTTTATAAACATTATTGTCCGGAGCCTCCAAAAATCTTAAAAGATGAGTTTGTATCATGTGCAAACAAGATACTAACTCATCGATAAGGACTTGTGTCGTCTAAAAACAATATAAAGGCAATGAGCCACTTGAAGATTAGTTGGCTAGAAGCATAGCCTCTTGTGGTTTATTGCAAAATCAATTTACTAAATGAAAAATGTAAAATCAAACTATATCTCACAACAAGTGCAGCTTGAGCCAGACAGAGTAATATTATACTGACTGGAGATAAGAATATACTTATGACAACAGGCTTCTGATTAGATAGATAGATAATCTAATATATTTATTAATGTAAAAGATTATCTTAAAAGTGTCTATTTCAACACACAGAGTTTAGAACATAATGTTAGCATAAATCAAAATGGTCTGCCATATTTTATCAAATTGTGAGAACCAGGATCACTTCGTCATAAGCACCTACAAATCTGCCATCTCATCCCTCTAACCTTACATCACCTCCCCATGATTATCTGGTGGGAACAGCGTGGCTCAGTCAGAGCCATAAGCCTGTCAGTCCTCTGCTGGTCTAATGCAGAATTTCAAATTCATTCTGGCTTTTATCTCAGTAGTTGGTGACCTCAGCAGGTATCAGGCTGTCTGTAACGCTTGGTCCAGCCTACTTCCTGGCCACAGATTTGCTGCAGGGACAGAGACTGACTCTTTAGGTGAAGGTTTTAAAGGATTTCTCCTTGAATCAGTGAAGAGGAGGAACGCTGCAGTAATTTCCCTGCCGAACACAGATGTTAATATAACAAAGCGTGTTTTACCGTTAACGCCCTACAAAGAAACAACCACAATAAGCCACCAGAGAGCCAGCTCCCCACAGGCAGCCCCCTCATATTCCCACGCACTCTCTGCTAAGTCACCTTTCGCTGCTCCATCCTGATTTCTACTGCTATGGCAACGGCTACATCTGAGGGCAAAAACCCATGTGTATCTCCCTTTTCTTTTTTTAATCTGATTGATTGTGGGATTAGCGCAGCCAGAAGCCTTTAAAGCTTGTTGTTGGCTTGCATGTCGGCTCATGAGCATTTTTTTTCTCTGCACTGTCAAGTCGGGGTTGTGTGATCAAGGGTTGTTGTGTTTTGTTTTTTTATTGCAAGCCCTGAAAGGCAACAGTAACAAAACAGAAAGCATTGCATAACCTGTAAAAGCAATAAAAACGCGTACCTGTTGACCTTGACTCGGTCACCAGGCGGCTGTGCTGGGAGCAGATCGGCTGCAGGGGGGTTAACAGGTGGCCGTCTCTCAGAGAGCTTCACTGTTTACTGTAATCTGACATGAAGAGGAGAGAGACAGAGGGAGTCCTTGAAGGGAGTAAGAACGGCCCTGCTGCAGGAATTGGCGTCCTCTGATGCTTCAGCACAGAGCTCGTGCACACGGCCCTCCTGTGCTGCAATGTCAGCGGTTAGGTACAGACAAGTGTCCAGCCCAGGGCTTTATTTCCATGCTATATCTAGCTGTGTCACAGTGTGTGTACAAAAGGATCCCTCATTTGCTTTGGGGGTCTAGAACCATTTGCGCTTAATTTTCCCTTACAGGAGTGCTCCCTTAAAAGCCTCTGAAGTTGTCATGGAGTTGTGCTTCCTGGTAAACAATGACTCTTTTCATTCCCGCACAGCTTTCAGGCCAGTAGCTGAGATAGACGGAGCAGAGGGCAAAGAGAACGAGAGAGGAGGGGTTGTGTTTGCTGCACAAGGCAGCTCTCTCTACGCTCTCATCTGATATGAAGTCAACTGTATGTCCCATACAGGCTTTACTGTTCATTTATGACAGCTGATATAGTGTAGTCTCATTACATCCATGATACAAAATGATTTGATATGTAAGGAAAAAAATAACACCGTGGGACTTTATGGGAAGAAGGCTAAAGCTGTTGAGTGATGAGGGCCACAATGAAGGCAAGAGCCGAGCACATGACCAGAGTCCACAACAAAGCTATGGGTTTATTTATCATCCATGCTGGCTTTGAGTTGAGCTTCCAGGGCCATTTTATCAAAAGTACGCATGTTGGTCTCCTCCCGCACTTTGTCTCGTACATGAAAAGACGCTCGGGCCACAGAGCGAGCGCTCTCCAGCACCGCCCTCTTTTCCTTGAAGATCTGCTCGCTCTTCTCCAGCTTCCTCTCGATGGACTGGAGCAGCTCCAGACGCTTCTGCTTCTCCTCCTCCTCCACTCGCTGCCTGTTGAGCCTCTGGAGTTTTTCCTTCTCCTGCCGGGTCTGGACGGCCCGCTGAGCTTTCTCTTTGGCTCTCTCCTCGGCAACTAAAGATGCCTGCTGGGCTCGTTTCTCTGCCTCCTTCACGCGAGCTTCCAGAAGCTGCTGCTGTTGCCTCTCACGCTTCTCTGCGGCCTTGCGTGCTTTCTGGATCTGCTTCTCCTCACGCTTTGCCTTTTCTTTCAGCTCTTGCCCTCGACGCTCAACTATCTGTTCATAATTCTCCAGGGAGCGGCTGAGCTTCTCCTCTGATGACCTCCTGGCCTCCTCCCTCTCCTCCTGCTCCCTGCGGGCGATCTCCTGTATCAGGGCAGCGTGACGTCTCTTCTCTGCTTTGTTCAGACCTCGTCTGTCCTCCTGAGCCTGGTGCTCCTTCTCTTGCCTCTTCAGCTCGGCCATAGTGAGCTTCTCTTTCAGCAGCAGCCTCTCCTGCTCCAGTATGGCTGCCCTCTCCTCCTCTAGGGCCTTTAGGTTCTGTTCCTGAAGAGATTTCTTATGCTTCTCCTCTCGTGCTGCCTGCTGTAACCTCAGCAGACGGCTACGCTCCTGCTGCTCTGCAAGCTCCCTCCATCGCTCCTCGTTCTCCTCAGCCTGTCGCATCTTGGCAGCTGCTGATTGTCGTTCCTGCTGGCTCAGTCGACGCTGGCGTATCGACACCTGGGTATGCCACACCCGCTGGCACTGAAGAACTGCACGCTGCTTCTCTCTGTCCTCCTGCTCTCGCCGGAGCTCCTCCATTCTGCGTTCACTATCCCACTGAAGGTGAGCCACGTAGCGGGTCTGACTCATGATGTCTTCCTCCTGGTATCTGGCAAGCATCAAAGCTGCAATCTTGCGGTCGCGCTCGGACACGGCCTTCAGCCCTCTGCGCTTCACCTCCTTCACAATGCGCTCCACCTTCTGTGTCGTCTGGGGAGAGTGGCTCAGGTCCCCGAGGCTGAGGCTGCGGCCCATCAGGGAGTTGAAAGTGGCCATGGTGCGAGCTCGAGGACTGGAGACTTTAGCCCTGTGATCTCGTACACCATCCCAGCTGTAAGAAGATGAAGCACCTGACTCTGATGAGGTACATGTAGTAGTAGTTGTGGTGGTGGAGGTGGAAGAGCAGACAGGATCCATCCTCCTCTGTAAGGACTCCAGCGAATGGCTTTTGCCTCGCCCCTTGGAATGAAATCCAAGATGTCCGTTGTGCTGAGAGAACGGTCCTCCTGTTGTGCCATTCAGAGGTGTCCCAGAGCCCTGAACTGCAGGCTTTGACACTGATGATGTTAATGTAGAGTTGGCTCTAGGGAAGGAGGGGGGTTTTGGTGTTGATCTGGGGAAAGTGTTTGAAGATTTACCAACTGAGGACTTCCTGACTACTGGTGGAGGGCCAGACGAGAGCGGCCGTGTGGTTTTTACTTGTTCAGATGAGGAGGACAAAGGGTGCTTGGCAGATCCTAGGAAACCACCCTTGGATGATGGTGTAGAGGTTGTGGAACCATTTTTTGAGGACTGAGCAGATTTAGGGGAGGTACTAAGACTGAAGGTGGGAGCTTTAGATAAAAGAGCGGTGCCGGTTTTAGAGGTTGGACCTGATGTTGTGGCTGTAGAGGATACTCCAAAATCTGGGGCTGAGCTGGAGGTCACCGGCCCAGATTTAGGAGGCTGAGTGGAGCCAGAGGAGGCTTTGTGCTGCTTCTCCACAGAGGAGGATGACGCACTGCTGCCGCTATTGACTGTCGCCTGCAGAATCCTCCTTTTTTCCTCTCTAACAATCCTCTCCCTCTCCTCCCTGCACTGTCTCAGTTTGGCATTCCTGTCCCTCTCGTAGACTTCAAACAGCCCTGTTGCAACGCGCATGGAGCGGCCAGGAGCCTCCCGGGCAAAGTCAGACAGCGGGCGGGGCAGGAGCTCCACAGGTTTGACCCCACATCGAGCACACGCCTCCAGAGAGTGGGGGCTTGTTAACACGTAGCGGCTGCCCTCTGCGGCTGGTGAGTCAAAGTTGTACAGATCCAGGTGCAATTTGGGTGACGGATCTTTGTCAGTCTGAGTGTGTGGTTGCTGAGATGGAGCCCCCTGAGAGGCAGGGTCTGGCCCCACCGGGGATGCAGTGTGGCAGGGGCTCGGCTCAGAACTGCCAGTGGGCGGTGTCTCAAAACTGGCATCCCCATCCTCCTCTGTCGTCGTCCCATCAGCCTGTTCTGGCAGTCGAGGGTCTTCAGTGGCCACAGCTGGTGTGTCGAGCTTTGGGCCTTGGGGCTTATTCTGCTCCTCAGCCTCTGTGGGGTCGACCATAGTTGGCTAATACTGCAGGTAGAGAAAAGGGAGGGGGGCAGGGTAATGGAGGGAGGGGGTTGTATGATACGTGAGGGGAAGTGGATAAAATAGAGGAAAGAGGTTTCAATTAGAGGATTACAGCATTCAGTCCAGAGCTTAAGAGAGATGCAGTCTGTGGGGGAGGGTCATAACGTAGGTTCAGAGATGCATGCATGCATGAACACATATTCATGCACTGATGTTACACCAGATGAGACATTTTCCCTTCAGGGAAGTGACATAACACATGAAAAAACACCACAGTCCTTTAATAGAGAGTCTATTTCTGGCAGAGTTACTAGGCTGAGAGAATTTGATTGCAATATTTTTCACTCTACATCACACAAATCAACCTACATCTACCTTTGAAATCATACCAGGTCCTGCGACGATGTATTATGAACCAGTTGATAGTAAAAGCTTGGTTTGAGATTCTATCTGGTAAACAAGCCCTGGACAGATCTATTATCCCTGTGCTCTCCATCATGGACACCTTACAAACAGTAAAGGCCTAGACTTTCCTGCATCAGCAGGACACAGACAGAACATATCTGCACTTTCACATTAGAAACGACTCAGGATCACATTTTAAAGACAGATTCCATTAGCTGCTGTTTGCTGTTGTGTTACAAAGACAATATTTACTGCCGTTTCATCCCGTGCATTGATTGTATTTCATGCCGTGGCGCACCACACAAACATCCACTGACCTGCCAGTTTGCAAAACGATTTCTAAACCGGTGCTTTGTTCCCCTTTAATCCGTCCCGTGCCCCTTGTTCCCTGCATAATATCAGGTTTCAGGGAAAAAGGCTTCGGCCGTCGACCCAACGATGGAGCTTCACATCGTCGCAACCTCCAGCGACACGACAGACACAGACGGAGCCTTTCGCAGCCTGTCGGTCTACTGTGCAGCGGAGCTCAAATCTGGGCTCTCTGCGCGATTAAGAATAAATAGGCTACAAAACCGTCCCCTGAGTGAAATGTACTATTCACGACGGAAAAAAAAAATCTCTCATCCAGCTTCTTCTGATCCTCCCTCAGCAAAGTGCATCCCGTAAACATCAGCGGTCTCCACCTGCTATCTCCTCAGCAGCATCCCTCCATCTCAGCCTCCTTAGCTCCGCCCGCTTGTGGCAAATATGCTAAAAATACTGTCTGCAAGCTGCAATTAACCAAGCGCCTCTACACTCACCGTACATGCTTTTAACATGGAACAAAAAGAGTGGTTTTGAACCTAATGGTGCTGAATTGGCCTTGAGCTGATGTATGTGTCTATAGAAGGGAAGTGTCTTTATAATATTATTCAGTTTCATAAATTATTTAGTGCTTTACAATTTGTTTTGTATGTTAGGCAATACAAAATATGTTTTTAAAAGAATCAATTATTAATAAAAAAAATAAATAATGAGCCTAGCTAAAAATGGATGCTTGTTTAATCTGTGCAGGATGGCCCATCACCGTGAGTAACAGCTGCCATCTGCCACCCTGGCTGTGTGACAGATGAAACGGACTGTAATTGCTTAAAATAGCCACTAGAGCGCGCTAGAATATAATAGATTTATGCTTTGGGTTTCTCCCGTCAGAGGGGCATCAGCAGCCAGTCAGCATCAGTAGAGCTCATTAGACATGAACTACAACATTATTAAATGCGAGATACTTATTTTTTTGCTAAACTCTTTAACATACAAACATTATATATAACACTAGTGTGTGCTGTTCTGTATGTTGTGCCGTTCCTTGTTTAAACTCAATAGAAAGTATTTAAAAAACAAACATAAAACAGACATAAAAACAAAACAAAACGTCTAGACTCAATCTAACTAAATGTTTTAGATTCTACTTAAATTTTTCCACTTTTACTTTTTATTGTTATAGAGAAGCTACAACTGTATCTATTGATGCTCTTAACCCTTATGATGAATGTAATTTGGAGATGTTGGTTTTTGGTAAATTTCACACACAAAAAAAACACAAAAACGTCACACAGTTACACGTAGACTTCTAAATCAACTAATAGTTTAAAGCAACCCTTTACTTTAAATCCCCATTATTTAGCATTTATAAGCAATATATAAACATTTAATTAATTGTTTAGAACACTATAATGTGGTTGTTAGCAGATACAAGTGTTTGATAATGTACAGTATTTTGTATAAATTGTATATTTGTATACAATAATTGTATAAATTCTCCTATGAGGACATTTTATATTATTACAGCTGTGTTTTACAATATTGTCATTCCTTATCTGTTCATACACAAGGAGAAGTTATAGACAAATACATTAATAAACACATATCTGCTTACAACTACATTATAGTGTCTTGTGGAGATTCAGATGTTTTTTTCAAGAGAGACCTGAGAACAACATTACTACATTACTGTGTTGTTACTACCACTACAGTTACTACTACTTCTTGCATCTTTGCCAGTGCAAGTGATTTACAAATATTTCTACTTCTATCACTAATACTGCTCCTGTAACATCAACAGTGCTACTACTACTTGTACTACACCTACTACTACTATTGCTGCAGCAGAATTGGTAGTAGCAGCAATAATACAACTATTGTCTACTACAAGTGGTAAAAGAAGTAAAAAAAATAGAGGTAGTTGTCTCTGTTGTGTATTTCAGTGACTATTGTTTTTCACCACATGAATGAAAGTAGTGTATTCATTGAAAGCCACTTTATTAAGACAGACTGGTCTGGTTTTATCCAGTCAGAGCGGTTGAATCAGGATTTGATAACTCTGGGTGAAAATCACAGTGATGATGACCCACTAAACTCCTGACCCGGTGTGGGGAACAGTGCGAGTTTAATTGGCCCCGCCCGTGAGCCGTATCAGGAGGACAGCGGGTAACAAGTGACAACAGGGAACGTGCTGGCTGGCTTGTTAACCGGGGGGGGCATGGGGTCTAGGAGGGGGGCCAAAGGGGAGCGGGGCATGGTGTGGTCGCTGCACAGTTCACTGGTGCAGGGGTATGCTCGACAGAATTTTTCTGTTTTTGTTTTTGGTACTGTAGGGCATGCTCCCCACCACCAAAGCTGGACTGGGGGTTCATCTAGAGGTGAACTGCTCTGTGCAGTCATGGAGACCACTGCAATGCCCGGCTGGTGGTGAGGGCCTGGAGCTGGAGCTTCCCTTATCTATTGGTTTTGTAGAGGGAACCAGTTTAGAGGTGCCAAAACTGTCATTCTGAGTATGAGGGAATAAAATCTGATTCATTTTAAAGTATAATATGGGTACAGGAACTACCTTTTAAGGTTATTTAGGGCAAAAATTGACAGAAAATAGTTCAATATTGTACAAATTGAGCCCAACCCTAGAGAAAATCTATTTTAACGTGGCATAAATCCCACTCACACTATCCTCGACCCTGATGGTGCAGCTACCAACATGTTACAGGGAAAGCTGTTATTGAACTAACAGGTTAACAGTTTACTTATATTTTACAAACATGACTGTGAGTGCAATGATTTATATTTTCTCTAAACTATAAAGCCATTGTGGAAATGGAAAATTACTGCAATCAATCAGGGAATCAATCAAACAGTCAGTCATAATCAGTGAATCGTTTAGAAAGAAGTGTAACAAATTAACTCCATATGTTTTTACTCTGCTGTTGAATGTTTTGTAAATGTTTTGTTACAAATGTCATTGGAAAAACTGGAAACTAAATATATATAATATATTCATCAAAGAAATCAGTAAATCAATTTTTCTTCTTTGGCTTCTAATAGTTTTTCATGCATGTTTTTTTTCTTTGGGTCCTTTAGTCCTCATGATTGGATGCCTGCCACGTTGGTAAACTATAGGTATATAAGCTTATTTGCTGCATGACAGCATTAACGAAATACATAAAATGTTAAAGGAAAAGATGATGACTAGAAACAGTGAAATAGACAATTAAAGTGCAATAAATTCCAGTGCTTAGATAAATAAGTCTGTCTGTTAATGCTGGAGAGCACTGTGCTCCTGTGTTTAACATAACCAAATACAAACTGGTTCTATATCAGTTCTCCTAGTTTGGAAAAACTGTTGGAGTACTGGGAGATCTAGCAGCAACTGATTGATTAAGAAGTCTTAAGTTAGAATAACAAAGTGAAGGCCGTATCAGTGCAGTTAAGAGGATCTTTGTGGCGTTCACTGCACTGAAGGAAGCCTATTTTTACACAGAGGCAACAAATGAATCCAGCCAAGAGATTACAGCCAGAGAGAAACTCGGGGAACTCAGACAATAACCACATTTGGCTACATGACTCAGCAGCCTCAGCTGAGATGAATTCACCCATTTTATTTCCCTTCAAGAGGCAGATTTTCAGCTCTACATGCGTGCTGAACTTTGACACGTATGGATAAAGACATGGCAAACTCTTTTACAGACCTGGAAATAAAGAGGATGCAGTCCATCTCACCTCTCCAGAGGGCTACTGATTTTCCACATTATTATATTTTACTACTATTGTAATGGATTGTGCCAAAAGGACACTGTAGGGGTGTTCGCTCAGAGCGGAACATTTTTAGTGAGTGTATAATGCTATTCAGACAAGTTCAGTGAACCAAACATGATGATATACCCTGGTGCTTTTAAAAGATGTCTACAAATGTTATTCATGTCACTTTTTACATAACAGTTTCTGCTATTCAAAGACAGAAAAATGTGAACAGTAAATCATAAATTATATATAATACATAAATTATAGGCTGATATTTGGCTTTAAGATCATTCACTTCTAATATGTGGGTATTTATGTAGATTTTTGTCTGACCTTAACTAAAGAACAGCGGTCTCTATAAATTGTAATAACAGATTTTCTTCTACTATTTAATTTCTTAAACAATTTATTTGTTCAATTCTTCATTTAAAGGCCTTATGTATCCTCAGATTATTCTGGTAAAATCATAATGTAAATATTTTTTAAATATTTCTTTAACGTAACTGCTTTCCCATCCTGCCGAGAATATAATTCTTTCAATCATAATTCTTAATTCGTTGGTCACGTATAAATGTATTGATTACTGGAACAAAATGGAATGTTCTTCTATCGCCTGTGAGTCTTAGTTATCTGTATTATCGGTGATGCGTTATTATGTTGTGAGACATTTATTTTAGTTAGCATTTCTTTAGCTGTGTTGACTTTAAGTTGATTTCCTGAGACTCTTTATTAAACAGTCAAAATGTTAATGTTATTCTTAATAAGACCCCCTTAAACCCAAGTAAATATTAACTTATCATTGGAAACATTATTCTTTATATATGTTGGACTGTACACCTGTATACATTTTTGCATGTTTAATTGACCCACTGAGCACTGCGCTGCAAAACAGAACAACAATAAAACAAAGAGTGACAGAAAAACAGGCTACCAGGTTGTGAGAAAGTTAGAAGAACCACATAAGCCCTCCAATGTGAGTGAACAGTACTGGAGTACTGTATGCTGATGTTGTGTATGTTCTCAACAATCCCGTCTTTTCACTCGCTCTGTCCTGCACACTCGCTGCCCTGCAGGAACTCACTGGTCCTGTGAAGACTGAGACCTTTCGTTGCCCTCAGTTCACATTTCCAGCCTCGGTTTGCCAACAGAAAGAGACACGTTTTCTGGACAGTTTCAACAACTCCCCCTTCTGACCCTTTGCTTTCTCCAGCCACCAGCCCCCCCCCCCCCCCCCGCTCTGTTTTCTGTGGGATGGTACAGGGGTCCCACGCGGGTGTGGAATAGTCCCCCTCCTTGGTGGAAGGGGAAAAGGTCCCAGAGACAGAGCTGTTAATTCAATCAGGAGAGCGGCATGCTCAATTAGGCATCCATAAGGGCCCTGGATGGGTTCGGGGGCCCTGTAGAGGGCAGGCAGCCCAGTCCCCATGAGGTATTAATTGTGGATGACAGTGTGTAAACAGTGGGGTGAATAGACAGCGCAGGTGCGGGACACACCAGTCCAGAATCAATAGCCCTTTTCACACCCGTGGCTCTCTGTTGCCACTTTCTCTTTCATTCTCTCACTACGTAAAAATCCCTCACATCTCTGATTAATGTCACGGATAATTCGGCTTTGTGGGCTTATTTGTTTGTTGCTGTGCGTTTCCATCACTAGGCATGCTCCAACATCAGCTTCAGTGTGTGTGTGTGTGTGTGTGTGTGTGTGTGTGTGTTTATGTGCGAGTGTGTGTGTTTGAAGAGGGTAATAAGAGGCCAGGTTGCTGCTGTCCAGAACTGCCGGCCGGCCAACAGCGGTTATACACGGCTCCTCGTTTTCAGGAGCTAGTGAAAATTGCGGCCAGTAGATGTAAAATATGTGGAATTTATGAAATGAAATCCAGATGACACTTAAAAAGGAGTGGGCTTTCTATCTGACCTCTGATTTTTCCATTCAGCACACCACCCAGCCCCCGTCCCTCTGTCTGTCTTACATTCAAGGCTGTAATTGTGTTTTGTCATGTTTGACAATACTAACTTTTCCAGAGCCATCGTACACAGATTAAAAAAGAACTAGACTGGAAGAGGAAGTATTCAGACCTGTACTTGAGTACCAATACCACAGTGTAAAATATTCCATTACAACTAAAAGTCCTGGATCCAAATTAAAAAAAGTATCATCAACAAAATGCACTTTAAAGAATCAAAATCAAAAGTACTCATCGTGCAGAGTGTTATTATTTATATTACTGGATTATTGACACTGATGCATTAACATGTGAGCAGCATTTAAATGTTGAAGCTGGTTACGATGGAGATATACTGTTGGGTAGTTTAATCAATAACAATACATCAGATATTAAAAGTTTTGAAAAATCTCAAAAAGTAACTGAAGCTATCAGATGAATGAAATGGAATAAAAACTACAATATTTTATTCTGAAATGTAGTGGAGTAGAAGTAGAAAGTTGCAAAACATGATGTGCAAGTACCTCAATATTGTATTTAAGTAAAGTACTCGAGCAACTCCAGTGGTGGAATAAGTATTAAGATCCTGTACTTATGTAGTTAAGTAAGTAGTAAGCAGCAATACCACAAGTAAAATTCTAAATGCATAACTTTTACTTGTAATACTTACTTGTAGTATTTTGACAATGAGTATGAGTAAAAGTGTTGATTATGATGGCCCCTTTCAGAGTGTTATAAATTATTAATGCATTAACTTGTAAGCTGCATTTTAATGCTGTAGCTGAGGATGCGACAGTACTACTACAAACTGCTATACAAGTACTACTATTTACACTTTTAGGGATATACTTTTTGTCAGTGGTGGAAGAAGTACTCAGATTCCTTACTGAAGTAGAAGCAGCAATACTATAGTGTAAAAATGTTCTGTTACAAGTAAACCACAGAAATATTCTTGACAAAATATAAGTAAACTAGTAGAAGTATTATGCAAAGTGGCCCCTTTCAAAATGTTATGTTATATTTCATTGGATTATTCATTTGGATATTCATTTTTATATTGTGGCGTCAATTTTAACAACTTTATATACTGTAGGGTTGTTTATTCTTTAATAATTCATCATATTTTATAACATAATTATTGGTTCTGAATGTATAATTGATTAATTAATATTAAGTACAGCAGTCAAATAAAGGTAGTGTAGTAAAAAGTAGGATACTTCTCTCTGAAATGTAGTGGAGTAGAAGTATTACCTAAGAATTGTACTTTAGCACAATACTTGAGTACTTAGTTACTTTCCACAACAGAGTTTATTATACTGTATGTTAATGTTAAGTATGTCAAAGACAATTAGTGTAAGTAACTAGTAACTACAGATGTAAATTAAATGAAGTAAAAAGTACAACATTTCCCTCTAAAATATATGGTTGAAGTATAAAGTTGCACAAAATGGAAATAGTCAAGTAAAGTAGAAATACCTCAGATTTGTAAGTATAGTACTTCCACCTGCAGAACACCTGGTTTCCCCTGTCAGTACAGTTGACATTATATTAAAATGATCGCATCGGTTCATAGAACCGATATCATTATTAAAATGCACGAACAAAGAGAAGCTAAACGTAAATGGTGCTTTTATTTTGAAAAGAATGTGGTTCATTTAGTATTATACTATGAATAACTGTAAAAAATAACGGGACAGCCAACTAGTTTGTGCCTCCATTATAACGTCTTTTTACCCACAACATTCAGCATACCACATGTGAACTGTGTGTGTGTCTAAACTGTACTTTTCGTACATGTGACATCATGGTTGAACATCTTTGCTAAATCTGCCCCCCCTCCGGCCGTCAGATCTCTGGGTGGCCTCTGTCCCGCTCCGTCTGTTTCTGTGTCTACAGACACCTGCTAATTTTCGGCTGTATGTAGTTGGTGTAAGCCGGCGGGGGGACAGTGGCGTCTTTGGAGGGGCCGCTGCAGTAATTGGGAAATACATTTCCTTTCAGCACGCCCATTCATTCCTTTTTTGTTTGTGTTGTCACAGGTTTTCTTTCATGCTCGGCCAAATGACAACAGAATTAAAGTGTCGAGCCATGCTTTCCCGACAACAGCTTTACACCCCCGAAAACTTTGTCTTCTTTGTTAGGGGTGGAGGGTTGAAGCGAGAGGGAAGAGCAGATATAAACTGATCTCGTTAACATTCCAAGAGACACTCCTGTTCCCCCTCTCTGCTCCTCATCCTCACCTCCCACGGCATTTCTCCACTCACACCAGGGCATGAGTGGACCGGCTGGCACAGAGCAGAGAGGAGGGGAGGGGGAAGATGATGCCCCTGGGGTGAGGCGCATCCCACCTCTCACAGCTCTGATAATGATACTACACAGACGCTTTGCTGAGTCTCTACGGTGGTCCGATAAACAAGAATCCAGATCATTCACAGTCTCGAGTTCGTTTAGGCCTCAATTTTTCTCCCTTTATGTCCGACTGCCCCTTCCTTTTTCTTCTCTTGGATTTGGCCTGACCCTCTTCACAAATTCTCTTCATCCTTTCTGAGAAAATAGCCCTTTACTGAAACCGCCTGGTGCACACAGAAAGCATTAATGCTGACCCTAATTGTGCCAATTCTAGCAGCTCAATAGCTCTAATTACAAGGCTCTTCACTGAGGCACTCAAAAAGCCGCTGAACTGTCATAGCCAACAATTAAAAAATCTCTATAGGGACAAAGACTGAGTGAAGGGGATTGGGAAGGGGGGGGTTACCCATTCCAGCAAAGGGTGACCGGATGGCCCTTTTCAGATCTTAAAAGCCCAGTTTCTGTGGATTGAGAGGTTGCTGAACTGAAGCTGGACACCTGCACTCAACACTTGGCTTCCCTCGCTCAGCCTCTTTGGTCTCTCCACCTTCTTTTTTTAACTGGCTCTCAATGGGCCACACAATTTATCTGAAAGGGAAAAGATGGGGAAAGAGAGAACAGAGAGAGAAAGAGGGACGTGGGAGCCAGAAGTTGAGAGTTTGAAGGATGACTACAGTGTGGGACTGATTTTATGAGTCCGTTTAGAAAGCGTTTCTGTCAGGCTGGACAATAAAGCAATATGATCAGCAGTGGAGGAGTATTCAGATCATTTACTTATGTAAAAGTAGCAATACTGCAACATTAAAGTACTCCATTACAAGTAAAAGTCTTACATTGAAAATGTCACTGAAGTAAAAGCGTAAAGTATTATTAACAAAATGTGCTTGAAGTAACAAAAGTAAAAGTACCTATGAAGCAGAAAAATGGCCCCCAGTTACACAATTACATATTACAGCCTACTGTTTGATTAGTATTACTGATGCATTAATGTGTAAATACCAGTTTACTGTTGTAACTATTCTATATGCTGTCGGTTAGTTTAATCTATAAAAGTGCATCATATTTTGTTAAATCATCATAATTTACGTGTAAAATCTTAATCTGGAATGTAACTGATAACTGAAGGTGTTAAATTAACGTAATGGATTAAAAAGAAATGTATAAGTAAAAAGTAGCATGAAATGGAAATACTCAAGTAAAGTACAAGTATGTCAGATTTATAAGTATAGTACTTGAGTACATTTACTTAGTTACATTGCACCACTGAATATGATCATAAATCGACTTTTGGTGGATTTTACTGTGACGATATGATGCCATTTTGTAATTGTTTTACAAAAATCTGTCACCCTAAACACAATTGGTTATTAAGGTGTCACCAAAGTGAAGAGTTTTGTCTAATATAATGCATAACAGTGGAACACAATTTGTTGAATTCATCATGCATTTGATTATTTAATACGTCATTTTGCATTTTTTGTCTTTATTGTGATATATATTAATATTTAAGACTTATCACCTCTCCCTACTCTTATTTATAGTGCATCATATGCAAACGTGGGTGTCCTTTTGCAAACATCATCATATCATGCAGCAAGCAAGCAGGAATGTATTATATTTTATTATTATTTATTACTAACAATCTTGTTAAATCAAGAAATCCTGACTCTCTTGAGGCATAATACATTTGTGTGTTGTAATAAATTTAAAAAAGTGTTTACACTGCAACCTGTCATGGACCTTTTACAGACTACATATTTATTTTGAAAAAAACGTCTCCATGCTGGTTTCTTCATAGTGCTCACCTGCTCTTTGGCTCTTAAAAACAAGTTAAATTATGAACAATAATTAGGGACAAAGTCGCAAACACAGCTGTTTTTGCCCAGTCAACCACTGAATCCTCATCTTTCCAACACACACACACACACACACACACAAACCCCCTGCAGTGCTTGTGACAACTATTGACTTTACTCAATAGATGTTTTCCATTGTAACCCAAGTACACAGGCTAAATGTCATGGCAGCAGGATACTCTGCTATAAAAGAGCATTATGTGTCTCTGAATGGGGATGAGAACCTAAAATTTGACTTCACAATTGCTCTGCCATGGTCTCTGTTCTCAAAGCCTGCCGATAATGCACCGAGGGTCCCTGCAGCTGCTGAGTCTCCTGCTTCTCTGTCCTGACTGACCACAGCAGCCTTTTCTCCTCTGTGGAGAGTTAATCTTGGACCAGTTAAAGGTGGGCGTGGCTTTTTAAAAACGCCATGCCTCGCTGCTATTGGACAGTTGGGAGTGTCAGTCGGTGCTGCTTCTCCCTCCTTTGCTTTTAAATTAAGTTCCAATGGATACAGGCGGGACTCAACCTATGTAAGCCGCGATGAACAGCTGATCCTCCCGCAGTGGATAAAACCGATCACCATGGTCACCGCCAAGTCGTGATTTCTCACCCCACGCGTGGCACTATGTGAATAGTTATTGGAGAAGTAGACAAAGGAAAATAACTAAAAGGAAAGTAGAGTGGAGAGAGTGAAGGAGTGTTTTTGGAGCGTGTTGATTTTTTTCACGGTTTGGACCTGTTGATCATCAGTGTGACCGACGGACACACACCGTCTACCTGCCGCTGCCTGCTCTGCGCTCACCGACCGTCAATTATGTTATTGCCAAGTTTTCTTCTTGTCACCTTTTCTCACTTTTTGGCGCCTGTGTTTTTCTGCTACCTGCCTCAAGTCTCCGCACAGAAGCCTGATTCACGGGTGAGTGCATACCTGTGTGTGTGTGTGTGTGTGTGTGTGTGTGTGTGTGTGTGTGTGTCTTTTCACACTCTCAGACATAGGATAATCCTTAGATTAATTTGCGAGCACCGTGTAAAAAAGTGACATGGCAAAATAAACAGTGTGCCAAATTTAATCCTGGGGGAATATAATATGTCACCTTCCACAAAAAATATACCAACTATAAACATGTTTTACAGTTTTTATACGGCGTGATTTATCACTTTGTTAAATTAACTTGACTTCAGGCAAACCTCCGGTGTTTAAAATGAGAAATCTTCCCGTGAGAGAAACTCATAGAAGTATAGAAACACGTGGATATGATATAAATATTATTGGAAATAATAAGTGTTGAGGTCTATTATGCAATTCATATGAGACTATTCTAACTGCGTTTTTGTGCAGACCAGGTGTAAAACGAAGGGTATAAGACGACCTTAATCGGTGATTTTGCGGAATTATTTATTATTTATTTATTAAGTAAGTCCTACAAAGAAATCAATAAAGTCAACAACTGGTGTCGAATTCAAGGACCTTCCAAATTGAAACTCAAGGACTCAAAAATAACATGTTGTGGGGGAGAGACATAAATAAATCCGGCCTATATACAGTACACATTAAATAATGATAATCTTGTCACGTAAAAAAAGCCTGCTGCTGCAGTAAGTAATGAATGGTATGTAATATTTACAATACAGCTGGTTCACTTTTAAATGCTTTGAGACATTGCATTGTTTTTCTTGAACCCACAAACTGTAACCAACTAACTTTCAAGGACTTTTCAAGGCTTATATTGTATTTATTTTGGGAAAAAATGTCTCTATACTTAAGCACTGATCTATACTCAGTGATCAGCTACATTACTCTTCCAGAAAAAAAGACATTTTGGCTGTTGATGGCTGTAATTTTGAGACTTGTTCCTAAAATTTTCAGCTGAGTCATTAGAGAAAGAAACTCTAGTCCTGATCTGTCTCTATCCAGGTGGGTTTAACCCACCAAAATACACTTTGTGTATGTTTTGTCTGGAAAATGTTGCTTATGCTATACTAAAATGACATGATAACAGGCTATTTTCAAGGATATGGAATACAAATGAAGGTTGTTCTGTTCACTGTGATCACTAACCTGCATTTCCTTCACCACAGCATCCCGGCTCTTATCCCTTCTACTTTTCTAAGACAGGCTTTTGTCACAGTCATGTCTCTCCATCTCTTTTTTTTTTAAAAACTCCCTCACACACACTGCTTTATTTGTTCCCCCCTCCGTGGCACTGTCCAGGCAGAGAGGGGAATAAGTGATGGGAAACAGCATTGTTTCACAGATGCAGTGTAATATTTGTGGTTAGAGGGGGGAAGGGATGAATATGTAATACTCTTTCACATATTGGAACTATTTCATAATGACACTGTGGTCAAGATGGTTTTATAGAGTCTTTGCGTAATCACTTCTTTATAATTGTTTTCCTACTGGCCAAATAATGAAAAACATCCAAGTGTGTGATTTTACTGTCATACAAGTGAGTTTGGTGTTTGTTGTATTTAATTTGTGGCCGATCAGGTGGCAGATCCACACAGGATAATACGACAAGTGATAGGAAGTTTAGAAAAATCAGAAGAAAGGTGATTTTTTTGGACCTTTCTGTGACTGACGACCTATCTGAGCCGTTTTGCTATGGTGAAACTTTCCAAACTGCTGTTTTTCTTTCTTCCTGTTCTAGCTTTAGTTAAAGGATTTCATGCTCCTCTGCAGGCTGAGAAACTCTATCACCCTCGGCCTTAGGAAACCCTTTCAAAGCCACACTGGATAAACTCCAACATACAGGGTGATGTCAATTTGAACAAGGCCGTTTCTTAGTCCTCAAAAAGTTGACACTTGAGAGACAAAAGCTTTTAAGCAGTAGGAATAAAATGCTGACAACTTGTCCAAGATTGGGTAAACAACTTTATCGCCATAACATTAAACACTCTCTCCGCATCCACTTCATCCTCCTCCTGGCCTGGATTGGGCAGAGGAGGAATAGTCACACTCGGCCTTCTGCACACCCCCACTCACACCACAGTAGATACTTTTAACATTGCTCACAGCTGCCATAATACCAGAATTCACACCCCCACTTTCCACATTGATATCAGGGATGAAAGCCTGAGTTAACTTCACTGCACAGCACTGCTCCTTTCTCACTTCCCTGGAGGCTCCATGGTGCAATAAGTGCACAAGTCCAACATTCCTCACAACTGTGGAATAATTAGGACACTATCAAAGCTTTAGACAATATAACCTTTTTACCTTGTGATTGTTGCTGTTCATGCAGTTCAGACAAGTCTCTTTCCCACTCCCGCCTCATTCTTGAGAATGTAACTTTGATGTCTCCTTTATTGTTTTAGCAATGTGTTCATCGCCTAGAGGGAGGGCAGCAGCACTCAGAAGATAAGGATGTTTGATGATGCTTAAAGATGGTGATCACACACTTTCCTATGATGGTAGTGCAACACTGTCTCTGCATAAACTGCCAAGGCAAACTCTCATTCTGAATGATTCAGTTTAATTCAAAGGCAGTAATGGGGGGGGTCTCAAAAATTTATGTGAAATTATGCTTTTTTTTTTTTATTTAACAATCTTAGAGCATTAAAGTTCACATCTAATTGCAGGTCTTAATGCCTGCAACAAGACATTCTGCAGGTTTTCTGGTTCTTAGTACCAAGAATGATCTGTCTAACAAGACAGGTGGTGGGCAGGCAGGCAAAGTCTCGCTTCCTTTACATTTTTTTCACTAAGAAATCTGTTTCCCAGACTGGATGTATTCAGAAATTTTGGCCAACAAATGAGGATGCCATCCACTCTTACCCATCTATCCTTAATCCCCTTCATCAAATCAACCTGTTGAGTGCCAGGGATGGGATGCGATGAGCAGTCGACCTGCATACTTTGGTGACAGCATCAGTGAAGACTCATAAACTCATTGAAAAACAAACATAAACAGCCAGGCCTGAGCAGCGAAGCAGCCAAGACTGCATACCTTCAGCTTGGGAAAGTAGAGCCCCAGTTCAAAAGCAGGAGAGCCTTTTTTTATTGGTATGAGGTAGATCACAGTGCAGGTGTGAGTGGTCTGCATGTGTGTGGTTGTTGTATGGTCAGCTAATGACTCTTTATTATCCTTACAGTGCACAAAGGAATGGAGGTCAGGAACTGGACTAGATTTTTTTTAAAAGTTAGACTAAATTAATACGGCAGATATTAAAAAGAATTTTGATATTTTACAAAATGGCTCTTAGTGGTGTGCCATTCATTGTAGGGTTTGGTGTCAGTATCTAGTGATTCTTTATAGGCTCATCATTTTCACTGCGCTGTCAACTCGCATCACTTATATTTTCTCTTACACTTAAAAAGAAATGTACAAAAGCAACAAGTGCACCTCTGTTATGTCAAAGGGTGTTTGGGGAAATGAAAAAAAATCAGGGACTGAAGATGAAACAGATGAGAAAGGTTGAGAGAAAGCAGGTGCAACACCAAAGTAAACAGCAAAACAATGGATAGAATAACAAAAAATAGACAGAATGTGTTGAATTTCAGCAGATTAAGCATATAATGAAAAAGTATCCAAAGTTGTGCTTTATATTAAGTATTTTGCTACTGGACACTGGATATAATAGACTGGAGATTTAGTATTTATACCAAACTGTACTGGGTTGATACTTTCAATCAGCAGCATCTTACAAACCAGTCAACTCAGCAGTGTTGTCATTCTGCAGCCAACAGGCTGGACAGCAGCAACATAAAACAATGATGAAGAAATGCAACATATGGACTGGGCTTTTAAGGAATCCTAACCATTCCTGCAATGTGCTGGGAATGTGTTTGTCAGTACTTGGGACAGCTGTTCAAATGAGAGCGCTCCAAAACAATTTAAATATAGTAAGGGCTAAACGTGAGGATATTCTGAGCTCCATACACAATAGTCAATGTGAAAAGGCCCACAACCAACAAACCATCTTGCCCTAATAAGAATGCTTTCTTACAGATCACCATATGAGGGAAAAGATGTTCAAAGCAAAGTTCTCCTGATTTTATCATGACAACATAGCATGTGGGCTTCTCTGTAATCAATGCCTTTCCAAAAGAAGTACAATATTTTGGCAAAAATCCATTACTGTAAGTGAAAGCAGAATTACCGGAATTGAAGGAATAAGGTAAGCTGTAATTACTTACTTTTAACTTCTGGACATAATAAAGTTGTGTCAAGGAAGACCAAATCAAATATTGGATTACAAAGGGTTTTGATGGAAATGAGGGATAGATTGAAGAAATAGACAGGAAAAAAATAAATAGGACAGTTAAAACAGGTATATATAAAATTCAATATTTGTGCAATTAAGTGGAAGGATACCCATTATTAGGATAACCGTTACCTGCATCACATAGTATTTTGTAGACGTTGATACGAAATGGAGAGAGATATAGGATATATAGGATATATAGGAGTGAGAAGCTTGACCCTTAACCACCAAACCACTGGGATGCACAGAAGAAGACCTGTTGACCATAATCACACAGATGTGCAGTGCACATTTCTCCATTTAGTCTTTATGGGGAAAAAAAACATTCTTGGCAAAGTGATAAGGTCATAGTTTGGCATCACTGTCTTCTGTGAATAGAAGTCATGAAATACAAACCTTTCAGATTAACTTTGTCCTGACTTTTTTGTTCAGCAGCAGTTTCTGATTAGGCACTTAAAGAAAAAAATCCCTTAAAAAACAGTTATTGGTGATGAAGCTTGTGCCTTTGGGTTCTTTTGTTGTATGGTGGTGTGAGTTTGAATACTGATGCAACAACAAACATATGCATGATTTTGCTGTTCTAAGAACCTTGCTGTTCCTGCTTAGTATAGTGCTATTGAACAGATGATACTGATATTCCTTGTGTACAAGTGCAAATTTGGAGTTTGGGGTTCATCAAAGCATCAGGATTTGTCCTCTGTGGACCATGAATATTCACAGGCACTCACTTGTTAGTTCATCAACGTGTACTGTACCTCAAACATCAATGGTAAAAATCAATAATGAGCGAGACCTTTATTGATGCTAGTAGCATGGCAATGTTGGCAATCAATTTGATGCAGACGGAAATATCTCAACTATTGGATGGATTGCCATGAAACTTTGTAGAGACATTCATGATCCCCAGAGGATGAAGCTTTGACTGACTTTTCCTCTAGCACCACCATGAGGTTGACATCATGGGTGAAATGTCTTGACAACTGTTGGATGGATTGCTATGAAATGTTGAACAGACATAAATGATCTACAGGAAATGAATCTTATTGACTTTGGTGATCCATCTAGCGCCACCAGCAGGTCAAACTTTTCATTTATCCTGTGAAATATCTCTACATCTACAACATGGATTAGCACAAATTTCAGTACAGACTTCTTCTCCAGTGCCACCATGAGGTCGACATTTCTGGTTCAGAGTAAAATGTCTTGACAACCGTTGGATGGATTACCATGCAGTTTGGTGCAGACATTCATGGTCTTTGTTGTCTTTACAATGAACATCCTCACAGAGCCGTTAGCGTGGCTTTAGACTCTTTGTCTTGTTAGTTTACACATTTTGTCCAAGCATCAGAAAATTGAATGCAAAAAAAAAAAAAAAAAAAATCTATCCTCTGGGAGTTGTTAAGAGGCATTCTGGAAAATGTAGTAAATCTAATTGAATTAGAATAAACGAGACAAGTTGAGGGAAATAGGGCACGCTAAGAGATTAAAAGACAAGCCCAAAAATAACCACTGAATTCCATTAAATGTCAACAAATGGATTTTCTTTTACTGAAAACTTCAGTAAAACTGCAGGTTCACAAGCCAAGGCCTGACATGACTAGACACCTAGGCTCCACTTACATTTCACAGGACACTGACAGATGACTTTAAGGGTGATTCCCCCAGTGAACAATCAAATTGCTTACATATGTCGATTCCCTCTGATAACTGCGTAATCAGCAAACACATTTCACGCTCAATTTTGGGGCTTTCTAATCAGTGTAATGAAATGCAGTCAAAGTCCAGCTCTGTGATTTCAGGCCAGTGAGCTCCATGCACAGATCAACGCTACTTCACTCAGCCTTTTTCCTCTGCAGATCCTCCTGATAGTTGCAATTTATGGGGTGCGTTTGCATTTACGTAATTGTCTAGTTCACTATGGGAACTTTCTTTGCGTAAATTCAGTGTGTTAGTGACATGCACCGGCTCTTGTTTGAGAGGAATACTGCCTGTTGAAAGAGTTATGGCTCTCTGTAATCCTTCAGATTATCAGGACGGCAGAAACACTTCCTCTTCCCTATCAAACTAGCTCAGCAGATTAGCCTCTGCCACATATTTAATCGTTTCCTTTGATATGAGCGAGTGTGTGGTCTCAGCTTAAGTATGCAATGGTGGTGTGGAATCTATTGTAATGTGTGATGGACGCATACACACACACACACACACACACTTCCTGGGAACAGCAGAGACAGCTGACTGTTCTGTAGCCAGGATGTAGCATTAGCGACAAACAAGGAATGTTAATCAGATTTAGAGCCATTTCCGAAAAGGAAGAACACCTCCCTCTCCCCCTTACTCACACTCTCATTTTGATTTCTTTACACCACTTCAAAAGAAACATAAGGAAGTCATCCTCCTCATTAATCTCATATTTAATATCCTGACCATCATCTAAAGAGGAAATGATTCAAGCATTGTGTGAGATGGTTTTTCATAGACTCTTTATCAGATGTATTAAATCTACTGGAGTTTATAACCATAACAATACATAATACATTAAAGCTGCTAAAATTAACATTCATATATTAACAATGAATCAAATGACTGTGTAATGCGAAAGTGGTCGCTCGTAGTGATAAACTCAGAGAATTATCACCCAACTCTGCAGTTCCCCTCAGCTTTATGCAGTGTTTTAGTGTTTTTCAGCTCGCTTTTTGGGTTTTCTGACTCACAACTGTTTACTGTTTTAGTTCAGTCTCACTGCACTCATTGGTGTTGTTTTCCAGACGCAGCGGGTAGATGCTACGTGCCCAGCAGACACACACAGTTAGCGACTAGCTGGTGAACATAGTGGACCATATAGCAGCTAAAGAGCCAGCTATTTCCCTCAGGAGTTGATAGAGACCAAAAAACTGAGCTAAAAGAGAGAGAATATTAGACTTACATTCGCTAGGTGGCAGGAAACACGACTCCAAATAAATGCTAATGATGTTCTGTGTCTGCAACATGTATGCCGTATCAGCTTAAAAGTTCATAATATGTCAAAGTTATGTTTACAGCTTGGTTCTACTGCCCCCAAGTGGCCAAAAAATCTGTTAATTCAGGTTTTAAAAGAATGGTACAAATTAAGAAAGCATAGTTGACAATTGCCATTTATGCTTTAATGATTCCATTACACAAATTGTAAAAAACAAAAAAAAAAACATACCACTGCTGCCTTTACGCATGTGGATAACTGTCAGAGTTTGTGTTTCAATCAGAGTCAACAACAGACTGCTTGTTACTTCAGTTATGTTACAGACAAACAAGGAAAAAAAGGTTTTTACTTTGAATGTTAGTTTAAAGGCAGAATGATTAGGATTTTCCTAAAGAACAATGTATAGACTCATACAAAAACAATCCCTCTTAATCATCACTTATGGGTGTGTAGCCCCCCAGCCAATAACAGGGCGCAGGTTGTGAGGGCGGGACTCTATAAAGACGTAGCGACCAGGTGCCAGATCATAAGCACGCATCCAAGAGGAAGCTATGAGCTGGGGAGGAGGGGCCAACTTTGAATGTTTACAAACCGACAAATCCTACTCATTCTGCCTTTAAAGTCTCTATCCTTCTTGACTTTATTGCTCTGCGCTTTCTCCACAAGCCAACTTTAAAAACTACTCTGCCAAAGCTTTACCTACCGAAACATGACAGTAATTACATAAAGAGGTCAAATTAAAAGAAAAGGTGTAATAGTGGAGTACACTTTCATGTTTTAAGCCCAATCCCTACCCTCCTGCAGCGAGCAGCACACACACTTTGCACCTCCTGTGTGAAAGTTGTCCACCTCCTTTAGAGCTTTGCCAGTTCACAGCATATTAGAACTGGGTTTTAAAGGCTTTTAAAGGGTTACTTTGAAAATGTTAAATTACAGGTTCTTTTTCAAGACAAAACCCAATTAGAAATTTAAAAGGAATACGGGGGAGGAAAAGGGCACAGCTTTTCATACATTCCTTTTTATTTTCTCCACTTTTATTTTATAACACAGTTAAGTAAAGTGTGTTAATGGAAACAGCATGAGGGATGGCATTCGCTTTATAGATTTCCTGAAAACTAAATGCTAATTATCGGACAAAAGTGATTACCTCGGCCCGTTAAAAGCACAGCAACAGTACACAATTAGCCCTGACTTTGGTGGACAACTTTCATTGGCTTGTTACATCTGTGGTTGGCTCACTTTTATTCTCCTTTTCCTCCATTTGACTAATCCACTTGTTGGCAAGTGAGGGAATGCCAAAAACGCCCGGTGATTAATGACACAGGGATGCATCAGATGGCCATATATGTATATATTTATGTATGCGTTGGTGTTATTGCATTGTTTGTTGTTGTTGTGCCCAAAGGGGATAATGAGCCCATCACACGTTAGCGTGGAGCTGGCACACAGAGCTCCCCCTCTCTCTGTCTCACACACACACACACACACACACACACTGATGTTTGTAATGAATCTCCATCTGTGCATGAAAAGCCTTTTCCTTTTCCTTGGAAGCAGTGATGTCATTTATGTCAGGGTGCATGTTCCTGTTAGTTAAATAGAACAGACATTTTTTTTCCACTACACAGGATCTGATTTAACCATCCCGTGTGATATCAAGTCAAGAGCTTCAGTTGACTCTTGTTAGAACAAAGTGGAGAGGGTCGTCATTCCAGTGGGCTTTTCCAACTAAAGATTTTTGACTAAATGGAGTTTCAATCATGAGAAAAATCAAGAGAAACGGGCAAAAATGCGCTCTATAATAAGTAACATATCACAGCCTCGATTTGTATTGTTCTGCCTCCAGTTTTACATAGACCACACAGCAAATTACCCACAGTGTTTTTTCAGCACATGAATATTAACACTTTGGAAGTGTTTCTCAAAGTCTGCAAACATTAGAGTTAACTCCTTAAGACAGTTTGTTTTGAACAGCCACATAACAGCCATATCACCTCTGTGACAGGACAGACAACGCTCCAAAAATATGTCCCTGAAAAATCTGATCTGGAAAATGATGCCAAATCATTTCTTTAAAAATGTATGCACCACAAATTGTCTTGTGTTATTAAGTAATTAAGATGTTTCAGTTACAGTTATTTGGAAATGAAAACTCAGAGCTTTGGCAGTAAGACTTTAAAACTAACCAGGAGTATTAAGTAACTCTAATGGGTGTAGACTGGTGTACTATAATTATTGAGTTTTAACAGTGACAGCAATACAGACGGTGATTTCCAAAACGCAATATCAGCCTCAAGTACAACCTCTAGCTTTACTGGAAGGCCTTGCTGCAGGTTTGAAACCTTATCTCTTTGCAGCTCATAAACAGTATTGTACTAGCACTCCAAAGGCACAGCTGACTTTTTATACAACTTTCCACATAACAGAAAGAAACACACAAACACACCACGACTCATTGTTATCTTATGACAAGCCACAATTGCTACAACGACTATACTTACAGACATCACTCATTGTTAAATCAAAGGACCACACCAGTGGATTTGCAAATGTTATCTCCTCAACTACAAATCATGTAGACTTTACATATTTGCTGAACATTTTTAAAAGCAGCCTATAGTGTTTTAGATTTTAGGGCGCATTTTTCTTACTATACCAAGCACCCAGTTGTATGAAAATCGATACGTAAACTCTTGAACCTTGTTTGAGTTGTGTAATGCATCATAGTGAACTTGTAAACTATGCTGTTGTGTTTTAGACACCTTTCTGTACAATATGAATATCTATTAGCAGACTCTTGAAACTTGCTTAAATGTGTTGTTAATACATTTTTCAGGCAGATTGATTTAAGAAGTCTGCACTATATTACGTCATGATGAAAGTGTAACCGACAAAACATAATTCCGACTTGATGTTCACTGTGATGAATCATACCACTCGAGCAATTTTCAAGAATCTGCTAATGGATTTTCATACTATACAGAAATTAATCAAAACCAATGGATGGCTGGATGAAAGATAGAAAAACAGATACAAATTTGTAAAACATAACATGCAGCACCACTGGTATGGGGAAGTGATTTTATACATCAAATTCTGTTTACAGGTCTTAGGGAGTGTACTGCAAACGGTGTATAAAGCCCCTTGTGGCTCCAGAGGAAAGTGTGCGAAGTTGGATAAATTGCCTCAACTGATGTCACTTAACTCAACTTTGCTTGTTTGAAAATGAAAAAAAATCTCTGCAGCCCGCTCCTCATCTCTGCTGCAGGCCAAAGGCTCAAGGTTACATTAGCTGCTACTAGCATAACACACCTGAATCTCCGGCCGAACTGTCGGCGGTGGAGTTGCATTGTGGGTAATGTAGGCCCCAGGTTTTGACAGGGAAGACGAATGTGTGGAATTAAAAAAAAAAAAAAAAAAAAAAAAAATTAAATGTTTTCACCCCAGAAGCAGGACTTAGTTTTTCCAGAGTTTTATTTGTCCACACTCCTCTTATTCCTGTCACCACAGCTCTGGTGTATCGGGATATAATCAGCTAACATGTTGTTAAACAAAATTTTAGCAAGCCTGTTCCCTACTAAAGGAAGAGCTTATAAGTGTAATAAAAGTGAAAATGGGATCAACTGTTTATATTGTGTTATATGTTTGTTTTTATACCCAAATCTGCCCAAAGAAATGAGCTCTACCCTACCCAAAGTACACCAGTTGGAAAGTTCTACTTAACTGCATTGACTGTAGGAGACGTAATCCACAGATTTGTTTATTTACTACCTTTGTTCCGTTTCACATAGCCTGCTTTTTCCCCCGTCAGACCTTTAAGCGTACATATATAAAAATTATTATTTTCTAATCATATTCTTTTTTCTTGTTCCACTGCTGTGGCTCGGGCTGGAACAGATTGCCCTGCCAGTGACGGTAAAAAAAGACCATTTTGCTAATGCTGTAATGGTTGCACAATGGGGGTTGCATTTCACTTATTTTATGAGTGGTGGAGAGAGAGCTCTGTGCTCTGTGTGCTTCTGGCTGAGATGTGTGTGTAGGGGGAATTTGGCTCGTTAAATGTGAGAATCTCAGCGCTCATTGTTTCCCGGTCAAGATATCAGTACCGAACCATCGTGTAATTCCCCTGGTGTTTTACCTTCAGCTCCTCTTTGACTTCATCTCTTTGGTGGGCCATCAGGCAAAGGAGGATACCGTGTCCTCACAATGTTAGGGGATTTATATCCAAGTTGTCTCTCTGTCCATTAAAGATATTTCTTCTTGTTCTCCTATTTGGAAATTAAAGAAAGGGCCTCTGAGCGGTTGTTAAAGTGAGATTATGCCCTCATGGGTGCATTCAATACTCCATTATGTTATTTGGAGCTTTGGCCTCTCTGTAAATCTTTGATGTGTTCCCTGTTACGCTATGATATAAAACTTTGCATAATGATCTGCAGGAAGGGAGTATGAGCGAGTCTCTCCCCGCAGGTTTAGGTAATTAATGTTATTTTGAGCAGCGCGTGTTCCTCGGCAGATCCAGCAATAGCTCCTGTTACATGTTAGTCTGTTTAATTTAGATGTGTTTGTTTGGTTTTGATTATGGGACGTCGGGCGGGATCCAACCCCAGCCATTACTGGCCTAACAGCAGGGGCTGTTTTCCCTCCGGATATAATGCCAGGTCCCGTCATCCTGGTTAATACTGCAGCAGCTGATTGCTGTCAAACAGACCTGGGTCAGACAGTAACTGAAAATAACTCTTAGCGTTTGTTTTAACCTCCTTAAGTCGCCAAATGGGTGGGGTTTACCACATCAGGACAATTCGGGTAGCATTTGGTAAGCTGGAAACCACAGAAAAGTATAAGAATGTTGTCAGATGCTTTGCTGATTGCCTGCAAACTACTTCTGGTGCTAAAAGACAAACCTCACTCATCTAGTTGTCCCTGCTAGTTAAGAGAGTTGTTTTTCAGATACCATGTGATCCAGGCTCAGTGTCATTCATTGCTGGTGTGAGTGAACTTTATTTTGGCAGTTTTCAAATGTGAACCACGTGCACATTTATTGTAGTGAGGAACTCATGTAAAGCCGTGGTCCCATAGAAACTGACTCAATCAGGCCTGAGAGGTGGCTGCGATACAGTGCAGAGTCAGCAGATTAGGTTAAATAGGGTTTAGTTTAATGTCTGCTATTTGATATTCTCTGCAGGAGATTTGATTTTTCTTTCTCCATTAATTTAGATGTTTTTACCTCTGTTTTTTGTCTGAAACAGTTCTTTGGCAAGTATGGTTGCGCACAAGCAATTTAGGTTGTTGAAAAGTATGTATTAATAGTTATTTTAAATTGCATACTGTACAGTACATTACACAGCTCCTCATAAGGATTTCATCAGTAACTGGCCATTAGCAGGAATAGTTCGACATTTTGGGTGATGAGATGAGAGGATTCCCACTCTCATATCTGTCTGTCAAATATGACGCCACAGCCAGCAGCCAGTTAGCTTAGCATAAAGAGCAGAAACGGGGCGAAACCGCTAGCTTGGCTCTGTCCAAAGGTGAAAACATCTGTCTACCAGCACCTCTAAAGCTCGCTAATTAACACTCAGTTTGATTAATCCAAAAAAGTGTAAAAACAAGTTTTTTGTCCAAGAAATAGTCTAGCACAGAACTCTCCGTAAAAGTTGTTTTTACACTTAGGTTTTTGTATGGATTAAAAAACAGAGATATAACATGATAATCAGTGAGCTTTAGAGGTGCAGTTAGGTGGATTTTGTTACCTTTGGATCTTTGCTGGCTTCAGCTTCATATTAAACAGGCAGATATGAGAGAGGTATCAATCTTATTCCTTAAAGACACTTAATTAATTGATCCTTATTTATTGAGAGTATCTGATTTAACTTCTGTTGTATTTTAGTTTTATTTCAAGCAAACTTTCCGCAAAGTTACTTGTATAATAACTGTCCTTGATGACTTTACATGCTTTTATGTGTACATATCAATGTAAATGAGACCTACTGTATAGTCACCATCTATTCCTTAAAAAATAAAACAATGAGTCAAAATGTTCCTGTCAGTATTTGAAGCATATTTTCCTACCCTTAAGAGTACTTTAAAATTTTGAAATCTTCAACTCAAGTGAAAGAACTTCCAAACCATAAATTGAGAAAGTTTTTCTCAACTGAACTGGAGTCTCTGGTTTCACCTTTACGGGAGACGAGTCTGTGGGTGGGTCGGTATGACTAAGAAATGACTACATGTGGGAGACTTGGTAGGAGTGTTTATTTCCACTTACCGGACAATGCCGTCTCAAAATGATTTAATGCTTTATTATGACAGTGGAGGTAGAGGGGCTATATCCATTAAGTCTGTGGGCAGAGGCCAGACTCTGTGGCTCTTAACCTGAAGGAGTGGTTGGATAGAAACTAAATTACTTTTTTTTTTAGAATCGCTTACTTTGGGTACTGATTTAAGGATTTAACAGTTCATCACACAGACAATCTGCTTTCCATTCACAGTTTTAACCACCTGCACCACTGCTTTCTTCTTTTCTTAAACTGAAACAGATAGTCAAAATGGTGGTTCTTCTCTACACTACCTGTATAATATGCTTCTTTATTCCAGGAGAAAAAACAGACAATGCAGATACATGCTTTTTTCTGACTACTGAATTATTCCTGTCCTTCACAGAAGCCAAGAGGAGGACACGCAAGTAAAAAAAGAAATGATAAAGAGGCACATCATAATTTTGTTTTATTCTGAACTGTCTGACAAGAGGTTTTCTACCATGCTTCAGTGCCAAGGCTGAAATCACATTAAACTGTCTGGCTTGTTCTGGACATATTGTTACGGCGAGTTGGATTCGTGTTTCATTGCATCATCTGAAGTATTATTTGGTTAAATTTCCTTTCACCTTGTTATACGAGGGTTTTTTTTACATCAATTTAAGGGAAGTATTAACATTTAACTGGAGGAGTTAAAGCAGCCAAAAGAGTCTCTGTGCTCAGAACTTATTTTAACAGATACATTGTTTTATGTGGGGATTAAATCCATGACCCTCCAATTTCAGGACACTTTCTTAAACTCTGGACCACCCTGTTACCTCACCTCTTGATTTTATCTGGCAGATACTGAAGCTCCAGTATCTTTTTCTATTTCAGGAAAAGTCTAATCTCTCTCTTTGCTCTTTACAGATAATGGAGTATCTGCCTGTGACAGCCGTGATAATTTCTCCACTGCAAAAAGCTGCCCAAACAGTCTACCTATTGTTATAATTAGTTAAGATAAAATATTAGTTAAAATATCCTGACTGCAGGGTGAAATAATTCCAAATTTTTTTCCACTGAGGCTTCATCTGTTTCAGTAACAATATAAAAACAAGCCAGAAAAGGGCAGTTCTCTTCACTAATATGATGAAAATGATCCAAACAAAGTCTTGAAACCAGTTCATTTGCATTGGACACATGTGATATTAGCTCACCAGTTGGAAATTTTGGACTTTTTGATTAAATTGCTGGGATTTAGGAATAAATATTTAGAAATAACTGTAATGACTGTCAGTGCTGGCAGATGCTCTCTGGTATCGGTAAAGTAAAAGAACCACAAAAGGCCTGTTAATAGATTATATTCTGACCTGCGTCTCAATTTCCTTACCACATTTTGGATTTGGATTTTGTGCTATAACAAGTTTAAACTACTGTTTTGTTTCCAGGTCGTCAGAGAGAGAGAGAGAGAGAGAGAGAGAGAGAGAGAGAGAGAGAGAGAGAGAGAGAGAGAGAGATATTAGCCAGAACATGACAAAGAATATAAAATGCAAGTAGTTAGAGTATGCTACCACTGTGGCTGACTGAATCATTTTTTAGCACACTAGCGGCAAGGCTCTAGGGATGGTTGATTGGTCCACCACTTTGGTCCAGACTGAAATATCTCAACAGCTATTGGATGGATTGGCACAACATTTTGTTCAGACATTCATGGTTCCCAGAGGATGAATTATAATGACTTTGGTTATTGCTTGACTTTTCATTTAGCGCCACCATGAGGTTCACATTTGTGGCTTTGAGTGAAATATCTCCCCCATTTGTATATGAGATCCAGTTGTACACCAGCTCATTCATGACATCAGTGGTTTGGCTTCGTTACCATCTACACTTTGTTCAGGTCTGTCTGATTGCGCTTTATAAGTTCGGAGAAAATCTGTCTCCAAGCAACATTTTTGATGTTGTTCAAAATACAGCTTTCTTGAGTGGGGCATTGGTATGAGGAGGGAGAGGGAGAATGACAAAGAGATAATTTGTGCTTGTGTACATGCAAGCTCCACACAAGCATTTCTTACTGTGGATCATTTTGAAAACTGCCTCAGATCGTCTGATAGGGTTTGGCAAGTGAAGGATGGAAACTGTGGCTGTACCTCGTTTTCCCACCACCTTCTTGCCTTCGTACCTGCCTTTAATGAGATCTCCTGTGTCGGCTTCAGAGCATTCTAGTAATTGCTTGAGAAGCCTTTAGGGTGTAAAATGTATTTGAGAACATTTTCACATGTAGTTTTCTACTTGAGAATTGCTTGCTTTTTTTTGTCTTATGAAACAGGTGTTTGAGCAGCTACAAAGTTTAATCATCATTTGCGAGACAAGAAAAATCAAGAGCTCCTTGTGTTTTTTCAAATAGTTGAAAAATGTTCAACAAGAGTTGGCCCAGGTACGCTGCTGGGCCACTTTTCACAGCAGAGGATTCTGGTGCTGCTCAATGCACACCTATTCTTTCTCCTCACTAACCCACCACTCCATCTTTTTGGCAAAGTTTGTACTCCCCTGAAATCATTTAGACCTTAAATATATTTGAGGCAGCTGCGAAGCCAAGAACCATTATTGCTGTCAGAGCGAAGGCCGTCTTCCAACTGTAGAGTAGAATCGACTCACTAATAGATCATGAGTAAAGATCTGGGGAGAGGGGGAGGAAAGTTTCCCATTGCTTTGAATGTGGTTTGGCTGCTTTGAAACTTAATTAAGGTTCAACCTGTCTTGAGCCAAAGATCAATTAGATAAATTAGCCTCTAGGTTGAGCTTCAGTGCAGAGCTCCTCACACTCTCGTTACAGTAGCCTAAACAAAGAAAGGCAGTGGCCGACAAGTGTTTGAGGAGCAGAGAAATGTTTTGAGCAAAATGGGCAAGTGACCCATGAGTCCAATTGTACGTTAGCTTGGCATAATCTCAGATTCAGCTGAATGCAGCCTTTGTTCAAAAGCAGTGAAACTAGAAAGAAAGAAAAGGAGCCAAAAGAAACCAATTTTTCGAGGAATGAGAAAAAAGCTATAAATTCAGTAATCTTAAGATGTATCTGTCATGTTACGTGAAACCTTAAGTGAGCTAAATTTCTCATTTATTGCACCATTGTTATGCCAACATGTTGATGTATTTCTCATTGCAGTGGCTGATCGGAGACAGAGACAGTCACTGTGGGGTCATCTGCTCACGGACGCAGGGGAAGCCGGTGTGCGGCTCGGACGGGCGGAGCTATGAGACCGCCTGTGAACTGCAGAGGGCACGCTGCAAAGATAAAACACTGACACTGGCACACCGTGGCCGGTGTCGAGGTGAGAACTGAACTCTGGTTACAGTCCGTGTACACTAGGAAAATCTTCTTGAAAAGACTTGAAATCTTTTTGCAATGAGTAATCTGTCAGGGTGCATTCAAGGAAACTCCGATTTCAGATTCATCTGCCACTTTTTGAATGCAAAAAATGATGGTATTCACATTTTCATGACGTGCATTTTTGCACATTGTTTGTCTTATTTCCACACAATCTTGTCAGCAGCCAGCACTGGAAGTCATATATTGGAGTTTCCATGAATGCACCAACAAGGGTTTTCTAAACAGTCTGTGCTTACAACTGCATTACTGCTTGACAGTAATAAAACTCTGAGATAATCAAGTCTTAAAATGTTCACAACATACTGAGATGAATGGAAAAGCTGCTTCCAAGTAGGGATGAACAATATGGATAAAATACCCTATCATGGTATATGTAATTTTATATCACGATATTGTGATATATTACATTTTCTGGAGAATCAATTTGACAAAATAACCAGACACGGATCTGGCTTTTTGACTAATCCAAAGTACATCACATTCATGCATCAATCATATAAAAATCCAATACTGCCATTAAAGCAGCCCTGCTCACTGAACTGCAACATTGTTCAAAATGGTCCAACACATCCAGAGATATTAAAGCGATAGCTACATGGTATCAACGATATGCCAAAGTCTCTGACGGTCTCAGACAAATGTATATCGTCTCACTGTTTGCCCGCCCCTGCCTCCAGGGCTGCTCGGAAGGTGCTGTAGAAAATCAGCCTAAAAACATATGGTATAATATAAAATACGATTGCCACAGTTTCCAGTCTGCATGCTGAGGACGTCTTCCCGAATCGTCCGTGCACGAATAAACAACATCATGTGCAGTGCTATCCTACTCCTGATTTTTGATACTTGATATAACAAAAACATCAACAGTACTGTTAAGTATACAAACAACATAGAGTTAATGGCCTAAAGTATGCATCTCTAGTATACCTTAACCATGACGTGACTTGACCTTTCAGACTACACAGAGCTTCATGTGACTTTTTTTGTCTTTCAGGTAAAAACTGGGTGAGAATTGATCAGTTGCCGGTGGCTCCAGCACCCACTTCCCCATCTGAGAGGCGAGACCTGGAGCTCAAAGGTAAGGACCAGGAAACCTCAGACACTCAACACCTTTGAATTTGATCAACAGTCCTACAAACAGGGAGTGATTATGAGGAGATAAGCTCAAATGGTCGATTGTTCTGAGTTGCCAAGATTCAAAGCCAGCACTAAATTTTTACCTAAAATGCTAAAATAATTTTGTACCTAATTGTAATATAATCTTCCCTTGGATGCTATGTATTATAAATTTAGAACGCAATAGAATACACTTCTTTACTTGAGACTCAACAAGCATGCTTAATCACCAGACAGTTTGGGAAAAGTGGAACTGAATGAGAAGATGTCTTTCATTTTCCGCCTCTCTTCAAGCGTGTAAGTTTTTACAGACCAGGATCACACACTTCCTCAGTCTGTGGATGCCAGCCACTCAACAACAGCAGAGATTGATAGGTCTAGAGTCAAGGTTGGAACCTGGCATTTTCCCCCCTTTTTTCAGCCCACTGTCGATTAAGAAAACAGCGGTCCCAACCAAATCCATTTTTGGAGTGAATTTTGTTCCCTCTGTATGGTAATACATGGTTTTGTTTCATAATATCAGTGGTTTGCCAAGGAAACAAAAGCTGGGCAAAGCTCACAGTCGTTTCAGATGCGGCAGGCCTGTTTTGTTGTGATGAAACTGCTGCTTTATTTAAGCAGGCAGTTCATGAACCAATCCTTGTTTACAATGGCAAAGCCTGGCGAAAGCTTATTGCTGTGCGTGAGATTCAGATTAAACACAACAGATACATTTGACTACAAGACATTGCTAACAGGAACAACAAACAACCGCAAACAACAACATACACATAACTATGGCTATCACAACAGGCAGACCTGTTTGTTCATGATTTAGCTGTGAATAAAGAACACATCATGAACCAGCTCATTATTCAAAATCTCTAAAATGAAGATGATAAAATAATGTCTTTTGTTCAGGCAGGTCGTGTACTATGTGTTTTGAGGTCAAACTTAAAGTGTGGATTTTTCAAATGGTGAATATGAGTTTTTGCAGCAGTACCTCATTGGTTTGCCTTACAAAATATATAAAATAAAGAAACAAAACCTTTGGATGTGCATTTATTGCTGCGTTGTCACAACTAACAAGCACAGACAAGCAGAAGGCAATACATAATAGACAAACTGCTAAACAGCCTCTGATCATGAAATTGTTTTTACATTTCCATAAATCAGACTTATTTAAAATGAGTTGTTGGGGTCTTCAGTAGGACATTGGACTGTTTAGGCTTGTTTTCCTTTCCTACAATGTTTAAGGAGCCTTTTTTCTAAAGTGAGACTAAATATACTCAGTCAAAGTCCACATTTATAAATTCATGTTAACCATGTCTGTCCTTCTCGCTGACATCATCACCCAGTCTTTTACTGTGGAAGAGACAACGTGTCTGTCTCCTCTCAGGTCCGGAGACGACTTTTTTAAAACTTTTATTTATCCAGGGAGAATGTTTGCCAAAAGTGGAGCACTGCGGTTGCGCTGGTCAGCTCCCTGGTGTGAACGTGTATACACGAACAGTTGAACATGAAGCTCAACGCCACAGGAGCTGTGAGTGCAATAAAAACAGTAGTTGCTGATGGGATTTTGAACCAGTGACTGGCTGGTGTGGAACCCACTTAACTGTCTGACCTTTCAGCCACCTCCATCTCTGTCCCCTAAGAGCATGTCTGGCTCATCAGAGCTGCAGAAACACAGGCTCAGTTTCCACTGACATTTCCAAATATCAGTATATGACGCACTCCTCAGCACTAACAATGTGGTGCTCATAGTCTACCTCTGGCACTGGTAATGGTCAGTGTCGAGGAATGTGTTGTTTTAGCATTTTTAAAATGGTGTAATGAAAGGTCTTTGACTTGTCTGGGTTTGCTGTATCTGCAGTGCAAAAGGTTTTTAAAATCAGTTTGGATGGAGATTCAGAATCGAGAGCAACCATCACTGCAGCTTGTCCTGTGCTAAAAACTTGTTAAAGGCTGCTTGTCATCAGGAATGGAAAATGGTGGTGGTGCCTCAAAGTAAGGTTGGAAAAATTGCTCAAAACTCGGACTGGAAATAAAACAGTGCAGAAAGTGAATAGATAATGCTCTTCTCTCTGTACATCTATAACAGTCTAACAGTAGTGTTGGAGGTTTGTACGCAGGGTATGAGAGCAGGCTGACCTGTCAATCTGTTACAGATGCAGGCCAGTCCAAGTGTCGAGTTGAGAGGAACCAGGCTTTGGAACAAGCCAGGAGACCTCAGGAGTCCATGTTTATCCCAGAATGCAACGAGGATGGAACGTTTGCACAGGTCTGTCTCGCTACCCCCGCAAATTTCTTTTCCTTCATGTTTTTCACTCTTCATCTTTCTCTTTCTTTGAACCATCCCCTTCACATCACCCAAGAGATCAGTTTCACTTCACCCATAGAAATCTTTGATTGTACTCTTCACCTTCTGCTGTATTTACATTAAAATATACTAACCAAATCATGAATATTATAAAGCTATTGTCATTTTTACCTTCTTGCCTCTGCAGGTCCAGTGCCATACTCTGACAGGTTACTGTTGGTGTGTCACCAGTGACGGCAAGCCAGTGAGTGGCTCCTCTGTGCACAACAGGACCCCGGTGTGTTCAGGTACTGGGGGGAAACCAGCCTGGCAACCTGTGGATGAAATGTCCAGAGTTATTCAAAAGAGTCTTAAAACGTTTGTCCTGTACAAGGTTGCCGACGTGCAAGACTCTGCTGCCAACACAGCTTGCATCTGTCCTGCCTTAGTACTGTGCACATTAGTGATTAGAGTCTTAGTTATTTGTGCAACCAGAGCAGCTCTACTTCAGAGTAATGTTTAACAGGTTGTATGACTTAAAGCAGAATGGTAAGATGTTTCCCGACAATTCTTTATTAGAGTGGAGAAGCAGCATACAGTAACAAGCATTTAAAAATTTCAGTGGTGGCTGCATTTGTAGGATCTTGGAGCCAAGAGTGATTGGAAGCCAAGCCAATGTGGTTTGGGCCAATTAAACTTTCAGTCACTTCTTCTGAATTTTTTTCTGAATTCAAAAACAACTAGAAATAGTTTTTAAATTCATGGCCTTCAGTTCCTTATCTAAGAAAAGAATGAGAATGGATGCTTTATATTAGTATACTGGCGGGTACATTCCTAAGATAGAACTTAAATTGAATAAATTATCAGTGAACTGACCCTACATCTGAAATGAATGACTTTTAGGAAGCCCGACTGTGCTGATGAAGGATAAAGAATGAACACAGCCTTTGGATTACAGTTAAAGAGGTTCTGTCTTGCCATACTATGGGCACATGTGTATTACAAGTCATGTGGCATATAGCAGGTGCAAGGTCAACAAGAAGGCTAATGGCCATACATCCAGGGGCCTCTCAGCCCTCCCCCTCGTCTAACTGCTCTCAGCAGGCCAAAGGAGAGAGAGAGCGGGGCTCTGCACACTCATCCTGGATGGGAACACTTTATGATAATCACCATAATTTTCCCTCAGAAGATAATACACAGGGGTATTTGCCAGGATAGGACTGCACAGCCACTAGAGCATATGGTGCAAATTTTGCGGGGAGAGTGTGGTGAGAGTGGTCACATGCCCCTCTGAAGCTGCTCAACAGACCGCCAAAGGCTTCCCGCTCTCTCTTTTTCTCTCTTAATTTCTTTATCTTTCTCTCTGCCTCCATCTTCTGTGCCTTCTCTTTTATCTGCATTCCCCACTTGTGCCTGTAATCACCTGTATGGTTTCCCATGGCACCTGCTGTGTTTCAGTCCTTTGAATAGAATCAGTAAAGTTCGCAAATGGAGCACAGTTACGCATCCATTCATACCAGAAAACCACACTGCTTTTCCCATTTATGAAAGCATGCAGAGGTCTAGTAGTAGTTCAGAGTCAAGCTCAAATTATTTTTTAATTATGCACCAGATACAAAGCTTTTTGGAGCAAACAATTCATTGTGCATCTAGAGAATGATCCTTCTGTGCACAACAGGATCCCAGTGTCTTCCTTGTATTTGGGGAAAACAGCCATTTTTTTAAATTTTTTTTTACACACACAGGGCTGAAATTCACATGCAGGACCCATACATATGCAGTTGTTGGGGAGAGATGTTAGCGTGATGGGGCTGCCACATAGTCAGGTGACCCGAGCAGTGGTTAACTGCATATGCACCATGAGGTGAACTGGCTACCCGTCCACGCTCCATACCGTGGTCCCAGCTTCTTCCATTTTGGATTCTTTAGCTCTCCACTCCCTCAAAGGTCACCACTGTCAAGATGGTTTGCAATAGGTCAATGGCAAAAATGTGTGTCGAAGTTACCAGACTTGAACTATATGCCAACGCTCTTTACTTTGCCTCTGTAAGTCAATCCAGAGATGACGGCGATTATATTGAAGTTAATTTATTTGGATCAGAAAATGAAACGCTGTCCAGGCCCTTAGAATCAGGCTTCTTCAAATTCACTCATCAAGAGCTCATGAAGACAGTGGATGCGGATTTGCAACCGTTAGTCTATTGGTTGATCGAAAGAAAATGAATCAGCAACTATTTTGATAATCAACTAATTGTTAAAGTAATTTTTGAAGCAAAAATGGCAAACGTTTACTGGTTCAACCTTCCTAAATGTGAGGATTTGTCATGTATGATAGTAAATGATATATCTTTGGGATTTGGACCATTGTTTGGACAAATTAAGCAGTGTGAAGACGTCACTTTAGGCTCTGCAAAGTTGTGATGGCAGTTTTTACCAACTAACCAAATAATCGATTAATCCAGGAACTAATCAGCAGATTAACTGATAAACATTAGTTGCAGCCCTACTCCAGGAAAGATCTCATGCAGAAATTAAGAATAACTTCTAGAGATCTGGTGTGCAGTGACTTTTCCTGCACTCTACTAGCACTCAATGGAAGAAATCTTTTCAGTTGTCCAGGTTTAAACTCTAGTTTATGGCACAGCACAATCTCTACCTGTCTCCTTTCTGTCCTGCATAAGATCCAATATCTTCATTGTTTCTTGCAAAGGTATGTATGACACTGGAACCAAAATCTGGGCACAACAGACCCGATACTGTATACAGCTGCTAGAGTCGCACATGCCTAACTCTCCTTCCCTTACGTTCCCTTCCCTCTCAGCTGATAACAAATAACCTTTACTGACATGCTCAGACGCCCCTGTACGCTATGACCCAAATCAATCATCTCACATACATTTGCAGGAAACTTCCGTGAATTTATGGGAACTCATGCTGGGACAAGTGGATTGTCAGGTAGTAAACTTCCTTCCAGTTGCCTTCACTCAAAATTTCTCTTCTATTGTAATTGGTTGCACTGTCTAATTTTGCTCTTTTGCTCCATGCATCAATGCATGAAACCAACTTCCTGCATGTACAAAACAAGAATATTAAGAAAAAACTTTTTTTTTTGATAATTTTCCACAGATGGTGCAGATCACTCACTAAGACAATGCAACAAACCTGGTGTTTCAATGTGTGCCTGCTATCAAGTACTAACAGAATGTACTCATCAAACTTTGATAAAGCTCTGCGTCTAACTAAGACAAGACGTCAGAGGGTTGGGTAATCTATGGGAGTGATGTTTTTCTTTTGGCTTGTGTTCTGTTGGAACAATCAAATTTAATTCCAAATCATAAGATAGTTATAAAGTGACTCAAGCTCTTGCAAAATAATTGATTTGCTGTAAGGCTGGTGAATTTTAAATACTTTTTTTTTTTTGTTATTTCTAAAATGGATAAACAGCATTTTGGAGTGAAATTCTTTAAATGCTCCTGAAGAGTTGTTGCTGCTGCCTAGTCTTTGCTTTGTACATGTTATGTTTTTTTTCTTCACAGGGTCAGTAACCGATAAACCACCCGGGCCACCGAACTCTGGTAGAAAAGGTGAGTTGAGATCTGCTGTAGGTTGTGTGTGCATGCGTGTGTTTCTATTTGTATGAAAGAGAGAGAGTTGAAAATGTCTTCTGACCTGATTTTGTTCCATCTGATCTGTGCAGAGTCCATATTTGTGCAAAGCAGAAAGGTACATGACTGATGTTTCACTTGTAGTTTTAAGGGGATTTGGATAAAAATGGTCTTTATAGTTAAAGAAAACATCTTAAAACTAGCTCTTTTTTTCCCTTTGGCATGTTAGCATGATGCTGAGCTCTTCAAATGAGCATAATATCTCAGACAAAGACTACAGTATAACTAATCCTCAGTAAATACATCAGTGACAGTACTGTATGCTGAATGATGGACACACTACAAAAACTTGACTGGGTTTGCTCCAGTTACGTCTTTCTTCATTACCGTATCTGTTGAAATGAAAATATGTCAAAATTGTAAACAATGACTACTGTAGTTCTACAGTTTTCCTCTAGTTTCCTCAAAGCAATTCAAGGAAAACTAATGCAAACAAACAAACAGCTGCTCTGCTTCAGAAATCTCACTGAAAATACATGAACAGTACAAGGCTTTCTTTAAACCGAGAAAAGATGGGCAGCCTCTCAGAGTTTCTCTATTGTTAAGCAGAGTTGTTGAGGGGGGGGGGGGGGCAGGTGCTAGTCGAGATAAGGGTTTTCTGTCGATGCTTATTATAATTTTGTAATTTTTTCCCCCTCACAGTTTGTAGCACACAGTCCAGACCTGGATCAAACAGTAATTGACAAATACTGTAAGTTACAGAATTTGTTTCAACACGCTCAGCATGCATCATCAGTGTGTTGTCCAAGGGGAAATTTCAGAAAGTGTTAAAAAAAAGTTGTCGAAAAGAAATCTGTATCTGCAGGAGGTCGTTTGACCCAGGTTTGCACTTGTCTGAGATCAACCTAGTAACTGTTGTATTTTATTTACAGTTTGACCAGATCAGGTCTGTGTTTCAATTTGCTGACAAGCCGTCTGATTTAAGGACTTTCGTGTTTGTAGAATGACTCCAGTTCTCTGTGGTTTGCTTTTGATTTAATTATTTCCTAAGGAGTGTCCCAGATGCTACAAAACTGCACATGGGTGAGTATTCTAGGTAGCTGAATTCACAGCATTATCTAAGAGCCATTACAACTTATCAATTTCTTAAACGGGACATTGACTCTTTCAGCCTGTCATAATATTTTCTTTGGCCTGAGCTACAATGTAAAATACGATGTTTGAGTTTTATTCATTCAGTTGTGTCATTCTATGTGAGTGAGTGCCAAACAATAGAAATGGTTTTGTTTCTTACACTGGGAAAAAGACAGTAATTGTCAAAAAATTAATAAAGAGTACAAGAAAATGTATTTGAATTCTGATTTTATGTAGATTTTCTTTTCATCACACAGTGTAATAGCTGTGACCAGCAAATATCACTTCATAATAACTTGTAAACAAGTTTTGGTTGCCAAAATAAGATTTATTAAGAGCACTCTATAATTTGAAATGCTTATGTTTTTTTCCCCTAAGGCATACAGCGTTTAAGAAAACTGAGGATGAAAGAAAGTCTGGCAGTTTATTCTGCCTGCAGCTTGGGAGCCAAGAAACCCAAACTTTGAAGAGTTTTCACAAAGTTTAATTGGGATGTAGAGTCATAAATATGTTGATACAGTGATCTTTAATAATACTACTGGTTATACACAACGTGGTTAGTATGTCATGCAGAAACGCTGCATTAAAAAGGTACTGCTAGAATGTTTGTTAGTGCTTTTTATCAGGGTCAGAAGCCATTATTCATTATCCAGTGCTGCATGTGCTAGGAACACACACAGAAGTTTATGCTGACGGTGAAGCTACAGGGAAGGCCATGCGGTCAATAAATCCTAAAGCGTTTACCCACATGGGAGAATAAATGTTTTTATATTTCTGCTGTACATATGAAGCGTTGAAGTACAAATGGCTGAAATGTTGTGGCACTAGAGGAACAATTTTTTTTTAATGTCATGAATTTCAACAAATTTCAGCAAAATCTGGACATTTGTTTATGAGATATCCTTCTTATGGACCAAGGCGTGAGTCAAGGGTGATTTTTGATGTGACAGAATAATGGTCAGTCCATCACCAAAGTCACTCAGAAGACCATTGATATCATTGCCAAATTTCAGTGCAGTTATGTTGAGATCGCACACTGGACCAGCGTTGCGGGTGGACCAACCAATCGACCGACTGATCAAACCAACATCAGCATCCTTACTGGGACAAATCATCTTATTTTGACAATCAAGAATGATGAAGTTCACACTCCGTTTGTTCAGAGGTCCGTTCACCTCTGGATTAGTTGTGAGTGGGCCTTTCTGTCCCTATCAACACATACTACACCTGCACTGCACTCATGCAGGTCCTGATTGGGTGATTGGGGTGTGTGTATGTGTATACATGTGTGGTTTACCGTGTGATTGAGAGGGTGTGTGCTAAATGTGCAGCTTGATCATGTTGGTGTGAGGATGTCAGTGTGAGGAGTTGATTTATTGATGTGTATGTGAGAGATGTGGAGCCACGTGTGGGTGGTCGTCCTCTGTTTTTCTATTATTCAATCTATCTGTCTGTTTTTTTCTATCTGTCTTGGCCGGGCCATGTGCAAATCCCAACCATTCAACAGTTCTGGAGAGTAGATTGTATTAACCTCAATAATGGTAGTCTCTTTCCGTTTCTTTCTCACCCTCAACCCAGATGATGGCTCCAAGCCCACACCCACCATGGAGACTCACGCCCCCCCTGAGGGTGATGGTAAGTCTCCTCTAACTACTCCTCCACCTGTAACAGGGTGGTAAGGTGCATAGCATGTATTCATACTGACCGCTTTGGGTTAAAATGTGACTCATAAGATTTCTCTTTTGTGGACGTTTAAGCTGTTGATCCTCAGATTATTCCAACACTTCAGTGAAGCTGCAGTATGTCAAGATTTTAATATTAAAACTAAAGACGCCATTTCTCAAGAATGCAATTATATGGAAAAGTCCAGATGTCAAAAATATCAGATGACATATTTGATATTTGTGGAAATACTGGGATCTTGGCTGCCATTTTCATTTTGATTTTGTGGGTAAATGAAGCTTAGCTGTGGTAAATTCTGTGGATATCATCTAAAAGTCTGAAAGTTATTGATCTATACTCTGTCTTCCTGTCATTGCAGAGATAACCGCTCCAATGCTGCGGATAAAACAGGTGATTAATAAGGATAATAAGCAGAACAGCTCTACTTCCAGGAAGCAAGGTGAGACAAAGAAACCCATCCTCATTCTGAGAACTTTACGCATATAGTCTTCCTTGATATGCATATTAAATGTACACTTAAACAATGTTTAGAACAAAAGTGTTGCAGTCAAACAGCCAGTAGTTCCTAATTAATATGATATAGTACACTATCTTCACAGTACCCGTAGTTTCCCAACACAGAGTTGTTTCAAACACAAGTGGCAGTTTGTGTGTGTGGGAAGCCAGTGAGGGATCATGTCCTTGACCATATCACTGATAAACACACCTCTCCTCCCAGTACAATCACCTACTCAAATATAACCCGTGCACTGTTTTCAGGATTCAGTTGATCTTAAGATGACTATGGAAAGTGTACCAGAGAAGTAGCTCAAACTCTAAATAAAGTGAACACTCAAAGTATCAACTTGTCTCCGGTGTAACCGGTTTCAGAGCCACAGAGCCCTGTATGGCAGGGATTATATTTCCTGGTTTCTTTCCTTTGGTGTAATTTGTTTAGCTTTCTCTGTCTCCTTTTCAATTATGCCTCGACATGTTCAGTACCCTCTGGGCAGCTGGACGGCTTTCACGCTTTTGTATCAAGTCCATGAGTGAATGTGGTGGGGGTTTGTCTGTGTATGTGTACATTAGGGTTGGATGGATATATTTGTTAGCTGATATATAGGACTGATGTTAAGGGTTATCTAGCTTTTATTAAAGCTGTCTGCAAAATGTGCATTTCATTTTTTTATTTGCTCGTTTCCATTTATTTGTCATTGTTCAGTTAGCTTTATGTCTCTTAGCTCGCCACTGAGGTGGTGCAGTGGAGAGTTTTAATGTCCCATAGTTAGGGATAATTAACTTAGATTTGACCGATGTTTACTGAAAATACACAGGTTTTTGAAAAATTAGAAGATTAGTTTGAACCGATTTTCAATCAAATTACGTGTCCCCAGCTTCAAATAGTTCTGATCAAATTAGATAAATTACCATGGATGATTAAGTATTGGCATTGTCAGTCCAAATAATCAATAATAATAATAATCAGCCTTTAAACACACATTGGCCATACTTTAAGCGTATATGTTTGTCTGCATTTATCAATATTTTGAATAAACATGTGAATGGCCACCTTAAATGTGTGCGTGTTATATTAGGACACAGAGTTCACTCTCTCCCACACAATAGAGCACACAAACAGTTGATTGTAATGTATGGGGTTTCTTAGTATATGAATGATGGTGATGTGGCGGGGGAAACTGTGGTCAGGGCGGCATTGAGGATTGTATTTTATATGAGAAATATTCACTGTGACAGCTCTTTGAAACTTCTGTGGAAACACCAGCTTCCTGTTTCCAATTAGCATCCGGTGTCCTCAAAGTACAAGCGACAAGGCCGACTGAGGGAGAGATGTCATTACGTTTGAGACATGAGCGATGTGTGCGTCTGAGACTGCATCTGTATGTGATTGCATACAGTATATGTGTGGATGTGTGTATCAAAAGGAGATACAATGTCTGTGAATATTTGTGTGCGTTTATGAGTGAAAGAATGTGCGTGAATATGTATGTGTACATGAATATGTCTGTGTTCCTGTGTGTGTGTGTGTGATTCAGAGTCGGGAAGTAACAGAGTACATCTACTCAAGTACAGTACTTTTGGTAGAACTTTTTCTCCACTACATTTCAGAAAGAAATATTATACTTTTTACTTTACTACATTTATGATAGCTGCAGTTACTACACTAGTTACTTCACAGATTTACATCCAACATAAGATAAACTCAAAATATCACTAATATAGTCATTCATTTTTTGTCTTTTCTTTCCATCCTCAACTGATATGAAAAGATTAAAATCCAGAAAAGTTTCACATAACCCAACTCTTCTTCACACACAGTACTTTGACCTCTGATACTCGAGTACATTCAGTTAGAGCTGAAACAATTCGCAGCTGAATCGATTCATCGAATGACAGACAATTAATTGGAAACTATTTTGATAAGTTTTAGTAATTTTTCAAGCAAAAATGAAGAAGAGATTCTGGTTCCATTTTCTGGATTTGTTGCTTTTCTTTGTCATACATAAACTGAATATCTTTGGGTCTCAATAACAAAAATAATCATTAGTTACAGCCCAACATTTATACTTGTTAACTTTTACTTATCTAAAATTTGTAAATGCAGGACTTCTCCTTTAACATACAGTAGAATTTATTTTTACTTAAGCAAAGGATGAATACGTCTTCCATCACTGGTGTGTGAGTTTGTTTGTGTCATGTGTTACTGGGTAGGCAGTTTGCTTCATTCTCTTGATTGATGTTCGTATTTTAGGCCAAAATCCAGGTAGTCTGGGCTGCAAGGAGAGCTTTCTTTCTTCCTTCCTTGCTAAAACTGTTAGTAGTAGAGAAGATTTGGTGCAACAAATCCTGAATATTTAAACCTCTTGGTCTTTGTCTCCCGACACGCTGGAAAACCTGAGGGCTCAGAAATCAGCCCTCCTATGCGCACATAAACCACGTTATTCATTTACTAGCTCTCTGTCTCTGGATACTCCATAATTATGATTTAGAGCGATGCGGAGATTGTATTAGTGAAACGTGTTTGTGACATGCTGTTGTTCCAGTGTTGTAAGGAGGGGGAAGTGCTCCGTCTCGCAGCTAATTTGTAAAAGTGTGTGCAGAACCAGAAACTTGCTAACCACCGCTCCTCTGTTGCGGCAAGGCAAACAAAAGAAAAACAAAATATTGAAGGGATATAATGCAATCATGTAATCTAGCATGATTTTGTATAAAAATCTAGAGTCTTAAAAAGGGGTTTTGTTTCTTTTAATCCTATTTGCATGACTAGTTTGAGGCAGCACGCACTTGTGTTTTACTTTTCAGCACAATAAGCGACGATAGTAACGCGTTGCAATCAAACATGCTAACAAATGACTGTCGAAAATGACAAACCCATTTTATGAGTGAACTCTCCATCATCTCTGGTTTTGTTGCGCTCTAGGTCATAAACACACACACACACACACACACACACACACACACACACACACACACACACACACACACCTACATACCTACTCAAAGAGTTCCCCCATTACTAACATTTCCACTATTTTAATTGCAGAGAAGGCTTGCTAGAGACAATATTGCAGTGATTACCCCACAGCTGAAAGCCATTGGAGTGAAGCGAAGAGGAGAGAGCGCTGGGTGGGTGGGGGTAGGTTCAGAGACGGAGGTATTAGGATAGAGAAAAGCAAAGAGAGAAAGAAAAGGAAAGTGAAAGAAAGAGACAAAGGCTTAGACAGGTGGGAGGAAGGGACTGAAAGAGTGATAACATATGTATGATAAAGAAAGAGAGATGATTTAAAAATGGTTTCACTTGGCTCAGAGCCTGGAGGATACTGCAGACGGTCATCTTTTGTCCATTACCCGTTTGCCCCGAAGAAAAAATTACCACAACAACGAGCAAATTGTTACAACGGTCCCTGACATCCACTTGTGTGGGTTTCTTTTTTTCAGGACAAAATTTGTTTTCTGAGGGTTTGTGTTTCTCGTCATTCAGTTCCTGCCAAGGGAAGAGAAATAAAATTGAAAAAGAAACAAAAATAAAGAAATAAATAGAGCAGAAATGCAAGGCAGGCAAAGAAGTTATAGATTGAATTTCAACTCCACACAAAACGGAGAGGATTACATTGCAAGCGTCCAGCCTTTTTCCATTTATATGTATAAAAACAATTTTCTTTTGGGAATCCTAGTGCCTGGCGCCAGCATAACCTCTGTATAATAAACAGTGCTAAATAATTTGGATGTGAAGGAACCTTGGCGAGGACCAGAGCCACGGCACAGCGTTAAGAACACTTGAGTGTTGAGTCTTCACAGGAGAAAAAGGTTTTTTGGTGTAGGGACACGTTTAGTTCTCTGTTGGCAGCCATGCTCAGAAAACATGAACACCCACTCACACCTCCCACCCTCCTCAGCCAGGCCTCAGATCTGCTGCTGAACCTACCACCACAGTCATCGCCATCCTTATTAACATTACCATGGAGGATGACAAAGAACTACTGTGCTTAACATCTGTAGATTTGTGAAATATATTAAGTCAATCTCCCATTTCTTTCCTCTAAGAAACTATTAATCTATCCCATTTTTCATGAAGTCCTGCAGGACTCATCAATTTCCCTGAAAATTGATATTTAGACAAAGACTGATTTAAAGTTTCAAAATCAACTATAAAATCAATTAGCATTGGTCTTGTGTGTGATGGTGTGTATTACTCTGGCATGCAGAGTTTTTAGATTGCTGTGGTGAATGCTCATGCAACATGCTGTGTTAGAGTTAGGGAGACATAGCAGGTTGGCAAATATAAATCCTGTCCGACAGCAGGATTATTATATTTCAATAACTGAGTTAGAGACTCAGTGTGCAAAAAGAGGGGAGAATGTGAAATGAAATTGTCAGATGGGCTGAAGTCTTTGTTTTTCTACTTAAACATAGTTTAAAACTAGTTTTTACTCAGTTGCAGCAGACATTGAGCAAGATTAACATTTATTTTGAGTTGTTTTCTGGAAAAATTCAATTTCCTTTGAGCTCCGTTTTGGTCTCCACTACCTAATAAAAATATCTGACTGAAGCTGCTAGATGCTCTACTTTCTAAACTTGTGTGTCGCACCTGGAAACAAGGTTGATGGGAGCAGTGAGACTGAACTGGCTGTAAAACCAAAACAATGAGCTGTAAGACGCTAACACTCCGTAGAGCTGAGGGGAACTGCAGATTTGGTGATAATTAGGGCCCGAGCACCTCGGTGCGAGGACCCTATTGAAACTGAAGGAATTCTTCTTCTTCTTCTTCCCAAAGAATCGCATTTTTGAGGGGCTAAAATTGCTCAAAAACTCATGAAACTTTGCACATGCATCAGAAGTTGTGAAAAATGTGATATTTTATGGGTCTCGTGCATGGGTGTGGCAAAATGGCTCAATAGCGCCACCTACAAATCTTTGAAAAACGAGCCCCTGCGGCACGTTTCACCTAGATGTACGAAATGTGGGAATCAGGTGTAGAATCCCAAGACCTACAAAAAAGTCTATTGGAGCTATGCCCTAAACCCAACAGGAAGTCAGCCATTTTGAATACCATTTGCATTTTTAGGCCATTTTTGTCATTTTTTGTGTTTCTTAAAAATCT
>LKNJ01002900.1:0-84688 GCA_002120245.1 Maccullochella peelii | reverse complement strand
ACACACACACACACACACACACACACACACACAGAGAGCACATTACCAGTCTAATACAAACACTCTGTTTTTGACTCATCACTTTCATCCACACTGCCATGGCTGTCAGCATGGCTCGCACTTCAATTTCAATTTCTCACTTGCTGGTTCCAAGGAAAAAAACTGACACACTCAGTTCAATTGTTTTTACTGTCTAGCTCTTATTTTTGTCATTTGGCCATCATTCCTATAATTTATACTTTATAACATTTCTACTCACAAGCTTAATTTTGATGGGGGGGGAAGATGCAGCGACATCACTACAACATGGTACAAAAGGGGAAAGCAACACGAGGTCAAATAATGAGCAAACCCAGAGTTTTACCATATTACCTAAGCCAATGGGTCGCAACCCTTAAGGGGGTCCAAAATAAATCTAAGGGGTCACAAGATGATTGAAAGGACAAGAAAGAAGAGCCCATATTTTTATCTTTTATTTTATTTATCTTACACAATATTACGTTGATCTTTTCTGATGTTTCTTTCTTGTGAAATACTGGATAATTTTGCGTCTTTAAAGCCCCTAAAACAATTTATAATTTAAATGAAACAATCTTAGAAAGAAAAATCACTCTTTGATTGAACTTGCCAATCATGGCTGCACTACAGCCATAATGTGTGACTAGGATCATAACTAGACATTGCTTCACTTTAGGGGGTCACAAGCCAAAAAGGTTGGGAATCACTGATGTAAGCCATACAGTTTGGAAGAAAACACACATTGACTGCATCCAAAATGCCTATTAGACATCCAATGCAACAAAAAAATGGGTGCTGGGTCAAAGTTAAACCAGGAATCTGTGTGTGGATGTGTGTACTCTTACTTGCCACCCCAGATGCCAGGCCGTAAAGCAGGCCTCCCTCGTCTTTCGGTTCAAAGATGTGGGTTGCTGGAGGTGGACATTTCTCCTGCCTGATGAAGTTATAGAGCAGGGTCTTCACCAGTCGACTGGTTAAAAACAAACTGGGGGGAGAAAGAGAGACAAATGGAAAGAGAGGGAAAGAGGTTTAAAAAGCCAGCTGGAAAACTACATCAGTGCAACATTATGAAGAATGTTAAATATCTAAGAAAGTAAGGTGCGTTTACTGTATGTCTCTGTGAACTTGAAAAGTCATTTTGATTTCAAGGCGTACACAGTTTCACATAGATTACAAAGCACAACATTTAGACAGGCAACAAAGCAAACACTACAGACATATATATTAAATCAGAAATTACAAATAAGCAGCTGCAGTGCAATCACTTGTATTACTTGCTTTCACATTCAGTGCTTAGTCTACACAGATCTTAATAGAAAAAAAAGCACTACTGAGGATTAAGGAGGTATGAGGAGGAGGTATAATGTGAGGTCTTCAACATTTCAGGAATTATGCGAGTGTCTATACAATACTGAAAAATGGGTGCGACAGAGGCGCAAACTCCACTGCACGTTTCCAAAATAAAAGCCCTGAGGTTACCTAGTCCCGTGGCCTTCCTTTGATTTAAATGTTTAAAAGGTGTTCCTCACCTACAAAGCAGAAACATCAATTCTATCTGACTGCATAGGTACAAGTCAATTAAGAATATGAAGGAAGGAAGGATTTGAATTATTCCCTTTTGCTGTGTTCCCCAATGTTCAGGTCATTTGCAAACTCTGCCTCATTATCTGCCACTAATACTTTCTGAGTGACTGACAGTCCAGTCATACCCTTCAAAATGGAATAAAAAGCTAAACCCAGACACAGGACTTGTTCTTACATGTACATGCAGGAGAGTGTGTGTGTGTGTGTGTGTGTGTGTGTGTGTGTGTGTGTGTGTGTGTGCTTGTACAGCCAGAGATCCTATTCTCAGTCCACAGGAGTCCATATCAGGTGTCAATGTGAGACTCTACTCTTTCCTCATCACATCAGCTCTCTCCCGGTGAGTGACATACAAGTAATTGGTCGTGTACAATATCCAATATCACTGCTTTTCTAGTTACACACAGCCTTGCTTTCTCAACAGACCAAATGGCAAAACCACTTTAGACAGCCTTCTAATCTGTTTTGCCAACATCAGCTACTTGGAAGCCTTTCTTCTGCTCAGTGGCAATTAATCCAAAGTGCTCTTGTTTGGCTCTTGTGCTGTGAGAGCCCTAAAAGAAAATTGCTTCCATCCTCTGTCCACCCATCCAAACTGCACTACTATCCATTCAGTGTTACAGCATTCAAGATAACAATAAGGAAAATTGGGTTCAAACCGTTTCAAAACCAAGTACAGGTCAATATCAGAAGGTTAACGGTATTTTACTTTTATTAGCATTTAGTAGTTCATGGTTATTATTATCATTTTAAAAAACAGACTCGCTGGTTCCCTTTCCCTCAGAATCACAGACTACAAGGTCACAGTGGAGACAAAGGTCTTGGATGTCTAGATTTGTTTCTTTTTTTCCTTTAGTATCAATTGAATAACACATGAACACATTGTTTGGAACATGATGAGACTGACTGGAAGCACAGTGAGAGGCTGACTGTATCAGCGTCTGGATAGAGGAACAGTAGGCTGGATCAGACGGTGTCACATTGGATTGGAGAAGATCCAAAATGATCTGGGCCTGCGTTCAAAAAAAGTCATCAACAGATTGAGGATGACCCAGTTACAGAGTAAGAGTAACTCGTACAGCAGTCGTAATTTTATGAAATTATTCCAACTTTATGTGTTTGCTTTACATTTTGTAGCCCTATTTTTATGCAAACTTGATTTTGGGGTTAAGGTTAATGTCAGGTTAAGACAAGGGTTATGTAGTTTTAATAGTTACAATTACTGTTTGGTGCATAAAGTATAATGGCGGTCTTCAGTGGAGTACAAACTGAGTGAGTGTGTGTTTTCTCACCATCGTCCCTTCATGATGTGCTGGTAGATTAATCCATCTCGGAGGATGTCTTTATGGAAGAGCTGATAGGAGAAGAATACCAGCAGCGTGGACACTGCTTCAAATAGGATGCTATAGGTGATGTCACTACAGGAAAAGACAAATACATGTAGAGTTAAAGCGAATAAATTATAACTTCTTGTACCACAACTTCACAGGTATAAATGTATAAGACAGCGTTTAGGTAAGTTCATTCTAGATGCACATTCTCGTGATCATTTTGGGATGCAAGTTATTTGCAGCTGTGATATGCTGCATCTCTCTTGCAACGTTGTGTACATTGACTTTAACATTCATTTGAACTATACCTAAACTTTATCTTGACCAATTAGTTAGCTCTCTGTGTTAGGGTTTAAATAACCTTATACAATAAAAAGCTAAATTAAACCCAACTACATGTGAAGTTGTCAGATTTTTTTAGGTTACTAAACATTTCACATGTTTTGGTATAAAAATAAGACCTATATCTGTTGTACTTAATCTCACCATATAGACTCTAAATAATTAATGAAAGAAATAGTGTGGAACAGTTTGTGTGGAAAACAATAAGGAACTAACTGTCATTTGAATATCAATATGCATTAACCGCCTACCTGGAAAAATAATATAAAAACTACTGACATCTATCTTCCTTGTAAAATTAAGCCACAAAAAGTTTCTCCCAAGGTTACAATCGAGGTACAGAAGTCTGGTAGGGATTTGGGGGAGCTATATTCCCATCCAAACCAGGAGAACGTACAGAGGAAGTGGGTCGACAGCCACAAAGTGCTGGAGAAAAGAAAAACACGTACAGCCAAGGTTTGATGTCCAGAGACAACAGAGGAGAAGGAGAGAGGATGAGAAAACAGATTGATAGCCAGAGAGAGGATGACGTCAAGAATGACATAATACAAACAAGGGAAAAGTGGAAGACGCTGCGTCAAGGAAAGAGCAATTGTCAGTCATGTTTCTGGGAACACTGCAGAGAGATTTTGTCTACAGACACGTACGTATTGTATCTTTGTCTCTCTGGCAGGCAGGAGATAATTCTACCATCACTAAGTAAATACACTGAAATATTCACTCATTAAAGCAGAGTGTGTTAGCGTGCACACCGCCCACTGGGAGTAAAGGCCGATACCATTTTTCAATCATTATGTTCCCTCCTCTCCCACTCATTGGCACTGCTCCTAATCCAACTTTCATTTCAAGCCTATTCTCTTTTTCTGAAATAAAACATTTTCTCTCTGTCTTCATCTCTTTTAGTCCTATCCCTTCCTTTTTGTTTTGTCCCTTTGTTCATCATGTCACCAGCCCAGTGCTCCAGCATGTCAGTCTGGCCGAGGACTGTGGAAGTGAAACATACGCACATTGGAGCCTAACCTTATTCCCATAATGGATTTCAGCTTCTCTTGGTTAGTGAATCAAGGAGCAAATGAGCAAGTGGTGCACGCAAAGAGAGAGTTAAGCATACAAACTTTTCACAAACTGCTTTTCATTAACTTCTCAATGACTAACATCCTAGACACATTAACAACCAACAAACATGAATACAAACAAGAAACTGAAAGATGGGCTGGGCTGAGAAAGTGCACAAAAGTCACCAATACTTGATGTTTTCATGTGAATATTGTGCTGATAATATAATGTCAAAGAAGTGATCTTAGTGTCACAGTGCTAACTGTTGAACAAATCACTGCGTGGGGACAGTCAGAGCAGTGTGAACAGCCTGACCATGTAAAATGTCACTTTACTGTGTTGTATCAGAATCCGTCTTGTATGTCTGACCTTTTCAGCGTATGCAAGACACAATGGGGTGTTTAATTCAATCTTCCTCTCACACACTCATATATACACAAACAAGGGAGATACTTACAGCAGGGGCACTTCAACGATCAGGTGAACTAGGTTGGACAACAGCTCCTCAAGGAGGTCCTGGCTGCCGGTTTCTACACAAGGGGTTGAAGGAGTTATTATATGAGACATACAGTATATGGCAGCTCCCTGTTGATCATAGTCAGTCTCTCTTTGCTCCCTCCAACTCCCATTGTACCACTCTCTCTCCCCATCCTTCCCATCATCCCTTTTTCATGCTCACTGTACAGAGGAAAGGCATTGAGGGAAATTAGCAAATTGGGATTACATGATTTCTGCAGGGATCACCAAGTTAAATTTAAGACATTTTAACACCACATAGAAAGCAATTTAAGACCCGTCATCCACAATCATACCAGCCAAAGTATGAAAGCATGATGGAAAACCAGCAGGAACAATGTGGCCTATAACTATTTACTTACTATTATTTCACATTTTTTCAGTATTTCTCAGCAGTACAGAACAATAATTCCCAGCAATATAATTAATTAAATTAACGCGACCTGAAAAATGGATGGATGAACCCATTTAAAATGATGCAAACACAATCCACTGTCGCAACAATTCCCCCTTTTTTGTTAATAGGTCTGTAACGTCTCCCGACAGCCTGCAATTGGATACAAAAACATTTTATAACTAACATTACTGCCCACAGCAGACAATATTATTTTTTATATTTATTATTATAAAATAGCTGTAAACATTTTTATTTTTTTGAGGAAACTGTACTCTACCCTATACCATGGATTATCTTCTCCTTACCACTTTCAACAAGCTGTAATTAGCTCTGTGTCATTTTGGGGGCAAATCACTGAAATATATTTTTATAACAATCATCAACAAAGCAGATCTAACCCAAGGTCTGTAGGGAGCTGCTAGTGAGTGTGTTTCTGCGAGTGAATACTGGTAAGCAGAACTTTTCCTTTTTTTTTTTCGTTTTCCTTTTAATGGTATTTTCATTGTCTCTGCAAGTGAGCACCAAAAAAGTGTTACGTCATTTGCATTTACCAAGGTACGTTTGCAGAGTGTTTATTCAGAGACTTAGCTCAGACAGAGTTAGTGTTTGAGGCCAAATTCAGACGCAGTTTCAGAGTTTTATTAACGGAGTCTCTCAGAGACAGCTGATCCAGGTCAGTAGCCAGGGGTATTTGTGCTCAATTAAAAAGCCAATTTCTTATCTCTCTTTAGGTATGGAGGGAAGTGTTACACATTTGATCCTTGTGGCTATATTGTAATAACTCACACCTTATGAGTCTACATGGAGCCAAACACACACATGCTTTTTAGATTTCTCAGCAGATGATGTGGAATATTGTGAAAAGCACACTCAACCTCCACAGGAGCCTGGGGCCCTCTCCTGGTAGGAGAACTGTAGGTGCAGCTCTTCTTCACTCATCTCCCTGATGAACACCTTGAGCAGGCAGCGAATCATGAAGAGTGCGTTGTGGGCCTGCCAGATAAACAGCTGACTGCAGAAGAGACATAAAAAAAGGACACCACATTCAAGGTCAAACATAAAACTGTGACATAGATAATTGCTATGAAGGAGCTGGCTATGTCTCATTGGTTTATGTCCAAAATTTAACAAGGAAAGCTTGGCTGACCACGCATGTTCTTCAGTAATATGCTGCATCCCCCTACTGCTACCAAAATAATGACACTTCCCCTTTTATATAGTCTTTTTATATTGCCTTGTGTTTCTTTTATATCTTTTCTTAATGTTTTACTTGTTGTTTCAAGGTGCTATACAAATAATCTTGCCTTGCCTAACTTCACGAATGGCTTTTGAGTTACGGTACATCACATGCATCTCCTTCTTTAAAATGGTGATGATGGAAATAAAAAAAGATATACTTTTCTCACAACTGCAACCTTCACGTTACTCTACATTCACATATGACATATTCAAAATTGGGACAAAGTTGGTGAGAAACAAATGAAGAGGAAAACAAGACATGATTGGAACCATCCAGTGCAAGCCACAATGTTTCACAACCACTAAACGGCAACACAGGGGTGTCTAATCAGTCCCACAAATTGACAATTTGCACATGCCAGACCCAGAAAATAAGTAGGTTTGTTTACGGGACAAAATCTGTTCTGAAATGTGAGGGAAAATAGATGGGAGCAGATGGGGAGCGATAACTCCAACCTCTAATGATGTTTAATAGAGAATGAGGAGTTCCCACCCAAAGCATTTGGTGACTTGGGCAGGGTCAATCTCTGTGAAAATGAAGCTTGGTAGTGAGTGCAGAATAATGCCACATGTGTTGATGGTTATACCTCAGCGGTTTTCTCATGGGAAACTACAACCACTTCAGTGTTTCTCCCCTGTAAAAAATAAAGATTCCCTGACTGCCTGTGATCAAACAATAACTGGCCTGCATTCCCACACTGACATGCACAGGGTCTATCATTACTGACACAGTCATCTGAATTCATTCTCTGCTCTGAGGTTCCCATACTCACTCTTGACATTCAGTAGAGATTTTCAGCTCTTTGGTTCTTCCCAGGAAAATTCTCACAAGAGCGCCAAAGTTCCCCGTTCTGGGATTGTTTTCAACTTGGAGGGGAAAAAAAGTTGAGAACTTATCAGCAGGATTACATAAACTACAGAAATATGATAATGAAATCCTAATTTCATAGTTATAGGCATGCAAACAACATGTTTATTTACAAGTAAATTTTTTTATTTTAAACTCTGGAGAAGTTGATATTCATTGTGGTTGCCCAAGGTATTGACCAATAAAATAAAGAAAGAAAGAAAGAAACAACACACAAAGCATATTCATATCATAGGCAACGTACTGAGGATCTTGGCCAGCGGGATGACAGCCTCCTCCAGCAACTTGGAGTCTCCACTGTTTTAAAGGAAAAACAGGGAAGAAGGCAGTTAGAAGGATACTTAAAATACTTGCAAGAGAAAATGAATCAGAGGAGCTGATTGCTTGTATCATCTGCTCTCTGTTGTCATGCTAGAAAACTGCATCTGCAGTGACAGAAAACAGAAAAACCAAGTTATATAAACGCCTAGCAAGGTCTGAATGAGACGTACAGGGACATTGTTAGGATGAACAGCACAACTTTTTATAATATTGTTACGACCAAGTAAATATATTTACTGGTTCATTAGATCAGTTGGAGGTATTCATGGTTTGTACTAAGTAATGTATGCCATCTATACATTTTGATTAGAGTTCAGTGTGGAATGTGTTTCTTTTCTGGTGGACAGCTCTGTCAAGTGGCATCATGTCATGCTTGTGTGCTGTATGTTTCAGGGTAACGCCACTCATTTTTGATAGTAAAACATACCATTCCTTGCCCTCTGGATATTACTGTGATCATAAGTAAAAAAGGTTTTTTATGAGGCAGAACTGGCAGGACCAGTTGGGTCACATTAAGACCTTTAAAAGAATAGTTTGACATTTTGGGAAATACGCTTATTCGTCTTTTTGCCAAAAGTTAGATGAGAACATTGATACGACTCTCATGTCTGTATGGTAAATATGTAGTTACGTCTAAAAGCCAGTTAGCTTAGTTTAGCACGCAGACTTGAAAAAGGACGAAACAGCTAGCGTGGCTCTGTCCAACAATAACAAAATACACCTAGCAGCATCTAACACTCACTAATTAATATTTATATTAATTAACACTAGTATTAACATCTATACCTCTCTTGTTTAACATGTACAAAGACTGAGGTATAAAAATTATAATGTTTAATACATTTTTAAAGAGCTGGGTAAGATGGCCACATCTTTGATTATACCAGGAAAACATAGCCCAATAGTAAGCAGGATTGGTGCATAAGTGCACAAGCTCTGTTAACAACCTTACACAGATTAACGAATGAAACACCCTTACTGGGTGAATATTTAACATCAGTCACAGTCCAGCTGCAAGAGGGAATGCAGTGTCTTTATTTTTCAACACTATTTACAAAGGAACTAAATGTTAAAAAGTTGATCTATTCTCAGCCAAGCAATGTAGGCTCATTACTGGGGTGAGCTCTGCAAACTTCCAGTTTACAGTTTAATGTTGGATTCTGGCTGGGAATCTTGAAGGATTTTCTCACTGGAAAGGTTGTGTGCCAAACGTCTGTTGGTATAGTATACTATAACTCCTTGGAAATGTGCCAAAGACATTGTTAGAGGAGTTGCTCTCCTTGTAAATCTTTAGACACACCAGCTATACAATGTTGATGAGAAACACTTCCAGGGGATATCTTTTCCACCAAGGCCCATAAGATCTACAATTCAGAAAATGTTGCTACTGTCACTATCGATTTTACCTCCAATTTGTTACCCTTCCTGGCCAGCTTCTTGTTTTGTTTCTGCTGGGCATGTAAGGATTTCATCTAGAGCTGCAACTAACCGTTATGCTCATTGTCAATGATTTTTTTCAATGTCAAGTTATTTTAAATTAATCAGATTATTCTTCTGATGATTTAGTCTATATGCTCTTGACAGGATGGCCTGGCAATCACAAGTACCCAAAGCAAAAACAGATGTAATTAATTAACAACTTAACAGACAAAAACACCAAAAGCATTGACTGCGAAAGTTGACCTTGACCTTAGAAATAATAATGGCTAAAAATCCTTAACACAAGGTCCACTTATTAGCTTTCTCCTGAGCTTCCAACTGCATCTTATGTCATTATTATCGAGGCTCAAAGCTCTGGAGAAAGCTAGTCAGTCAATTTTTTGTCTAAGAAAGTATTCACTTTAGAATGACACCAAACAGAGAAAAGCAAGCAACATTTGTGAATCTGTGGAGCTGCAACCAGGAAATGTTTGGTGCTCCGACTTGATACATTCCTAAAACTAATAATTATTTGTTGGATTCGACAGTGCTGCAGTGTGACAGCACTGAACTGCAACCAGGGACGGAAATTAGTACTGGTACTAATAATGCAAATATGAAAGTGGCTGGTAGATTTCCAACACAAAATAATGATTTACTATTGAGTGGCTGGTGGATGTTGACATTTTAAAAAGTTAATTTCCCACCCTGACTGCAACATTCTGGCACATAATTCTGACACATGTCTAACAGAACCTTTCTATGAGTGTGTTTGAGTACCTGCTGGTGGGACTGATGAAGGTGAAGGAGATGAGCTGGTTCCAGAAAGGGTCATTCTCCGATATGGACTCCGTGCCCACCAGGGCCTTGAGGCTGGGATTATCGGAAAGGTCACTGACTTGGCTGGTGTTGGCACCCATCTCTACTGGCTCAGCTCAGCCAGATTCACCACACTTCACTGCTTTTTCACCAGGCATATGCCAAATCCTGGAGCAGAGGAAAAGCTTTAATGCCATCATCAAAAAGATTAATTATTAACTCAACACACAGCACATCTGCCAATTGTTGTTTTTCCAGAAAAGGTCTAATTGGCTCAGTAAAAACATGTCATCCAAGCCTAATTACTGCCTTATTGGAGAACCTGACTTTTCATTTACCAGGCTGCCAGAGTTTGACTTCTCTCTTAAATACAGCAGCCTTAGGTGACCAAAATGGCAAAAATGGCCCTTACAAACATACATCTACAGCAGAAAGGCTAGTAGGAGATGTAACTGGCACAGAAGGAAGATTCATTATATTACAATTCAGATTAAACATCACCTCTAAATTTCACTACTCCTTGGCAAAGAAGTATCACAAGTAGCATAGCTACCAGGTGTGCCTTTGTTCTGTGCAGAAATTTAAGGAGCTGATAAGCAATACAAGAAGGCATGCTGCCATGGGAAATAGAAATGTGTATCTCTAATATCCCTATCCAGGTATTACAAATAAAATTATTGATTTGAGCAATTTATGTAAGCAAAATAATAATCTGTCCTCTCCAATTCCAATACATACATTCATGAGAGAGGCCAGGCTCACTACAGGATGATGACACACAAGCAACAAGGACGTGGGTTATTTTTTCTTGAAATGACACACCTTTGGCACACAGATGTAGCCATTGAGCCAACATTTGCCCAAGTTAACTGGAGCATAGTGGAGGTAAAAACACAGGGGAGGATAGCACAACCCTGAGCTAAGAGGGGGATATACAGTGTATGCCACCAAGACATAGGCTACTATTTTCTTATGTTCTTAATGTCACTGGTGAACAGACTATTGTGCCCTTGCCAGGGCAAAATTTAGTTTCCAGATTCAGTGTGCCACCTTATGTGTCTTAAGCTGTATCTGCTCATAATAGGACTGTTGGATCTTCAGTTAACCAACTTGCATGACGTTAGCTAGGTCATCCTGTTTCAAGCAGTGCCTCGGCAGTTTTGACTGTCAACATGGTATACTGACAGTCCCAAATTATCATGAAATCAAAGCTAGGTAAATTACTGATTCATTACGTGTCCGATTAACCGTGCTTAATAACTCACTGTCCAAAAAGCAGCTAACGTTCACTGCTTGTTTGCTATCAGTTACCGCTCGGCTTACCTGTCATAAATGCTTCTCGCAGTTTCCGCACCTCTCTCGGCTCCCAGGAACGTGAGGGGACGACTGTTTTTTTTAACACTAATCAGCCGTTTTGTCCAATTTGTTTATCAGGTGTAATTTACAGAGGAAAAGACTTGAAATTGTGTGGCATTTGAGACAATCAAGTTTACTCTACATACTCCTATCCTCCATGTTTTCCACGTCGCCACCCCTTGCGTAATGACGACATGTGGGCGTTAATTACGTCCGCGACGTTGCAGATAGAAATAGGGCTAATAGATCCCAAGTGCCTATTCTATCTACTTACAAGTTCCTTGAAGTCATTTAAAACATTTTGTGACCCCATCAGGATGTATTCGTTTTACACAGGCGCTACTATCACATTTACACGGTCTGAATATAATCAATATTAACATCAATGCGTTTGTTAAATGATAACAAGTTATCAGTATGGGAGCAATGAATTAACATATTTTTAATATAAGATTTTCTTTTATTCGTTGATTTGTTTGACTTAGGAAAACTATTAAACTATAACATTAAGAGTGAATGCACACAAGAATACACAAGTACATGCTGTATCAATATCATGATAATCAAGGACAAGAAAAGACATTTTTCTTAGTTACTGTAAAATGAGTGACCAAAAAGTCCAAAGTACACACAATTTGGGAAGCTTCTAAATGAGGTCCCTGCCTACGTCATGTCTGATTACATGTGACAAATAAACCTGATTGATTGATTGGTTTTAACACTGTTCGTGCTGTTGAGCCTGATTGAGTATGGAAACCACTTCACCGGAGGCGTCCATGGCTTGTACCGTTGTATCAGAACAATGTGATTGGTTTCATAAGTTTGTTTCATTGAGTTTGATATTTTAAGGTCACTTTTGTTAACCAAGAGGGAGGAACCATTAACAACTCAGCCCCAAAATAAATGTAAGTCTATTATTTGTCCATTTTCCCAATTGTTAAATAAATAAAAAATCTGTACTATTGTAAAATATATTCTGGCAGGAAAAAAACATAATAAAGCAGACTTAGCATAATCACAATCATAGGTTATAAATCTTATAGAGAGAACAGGAAAAGATGCAAGAATCCCCACTTGTTACTTGCTGAAATATTTTCTATGTCAGTTTCATCTAAAGATTTGCTGCTTTAAACTATTTTCATAAGTAGCTGCCACAATAATATAGTGGTGAATTAGGCTTCAAGTTATGAACCTTTTTTTGCTTTATTGGTTAAAAAGCCTGATATTTAAGTATTAATCTGTATTTATTTATTACAGCTAGAGGTGATTTTAAAAAAGCCCAATTTCCCCATCAAAACTAAGAAATTTGAGAGTGAAGTTTTTGACATAATGCAGGTCAAAATTGTCATGAAACTGCTCAAATGTGTTCTTTCACATTTGTCATTAAAGATCATTGACACTGACCAACCTAAAACCAATTTTACACGGAGATGATATTGCTGTCACATTTATATTGTTTAAAATATCATAAAATACAAACAAAAATGGATTCCGTAATGACTTTACAATATGAAGTGAGCGAGCTAGCTGATGTGGAAGCACAGCTTAGTATGGGTGCAACAAATGAGCATCTTTTTTTATTGGCAAGTTTTCTTTTATTAATTCATTAAACTGCAAGTTTGACTTAGAAAATCTTTTCCATTGAAATTGAATATTCAATACTCTAAATGCATGTATCGATTCATGATTAACGAGTAAAATAATCCTTGTTACTGTAATATAACTGAAAAAATTAAAAACAAGGAACACACATTATGGAAGGTTATAAAAACCGCTCCATTCAAAGTAGACTTATAAGTTAATTCATAGTTTCTATATTATATTAATGGAATATTTACACAGTTTCAGATGCATTACAAACATTTAAAGTTGTCAATCTGTCTTCTTATCTGCTGCTATAATAGATCCATTGGCAGTGGCCTCACCATTGCTTTCAGCCTGAAACACAAGAAAAAAATGCTGTTATCAACAACATACAATCATGAAATTGCCACAAAACTAACACCAGTATTAGTCATGATAAGGTCAAGTGAAACCCAACTTAACCTGCAAAATTCAATCACTTTAAATTGTGTTAAATATAACAAAATACATTCAGAGTGTCTGGATGAGCTGTGTTTAAGTGGTTCCTGTTAGGTGAGTTGTGGAAACATATTTTTCTTTTACAAATACTGATTTTGAAGCATTTATCTGAAATCCCTGCACTAGAGAAGGGCAATATGGCTGGAAATAATACCACAATGTTAGAAAGAAGATCTTTATGATGTGAACATATAGTATACCATCACAAATGCATCCAAGATCAAGTATAAAATACTTAACAGGGTTCCACTGTGTTACTGATACTCAACATATAATATTGAATTATCACCCATCCCACACAAATAAATAAAGAATGTCATGATAAAACCATTACTTTTCCATCATTCCTTACCTTGGAAGTCCCATTACTCTTTTCACTAACTTTTTGGTCACTAGTGCCAGTCTCTTGGACCGCTTTTTTGGTCCAGAATGTATTTATAATCGGTGAAATGAAAGGATAGAGGAAAGGCTCCAGGAACCTCTTGTAGACCCACAACAGGACAGGAATCACAATACAGGGAATGCACACCATAGCTGTGGCTCAGACGGGGCACCGAAAATTAAGAACCTGAAGCAGAGAAAGAAGCACAGAGATGTACAAGTTGTCAAAAACATATAATAATGTGTCTTCATCTCAATGACCGCGAGGGTGTAAAACTTTTATGCCCCTTATTATATTAAGAAGTTATTTTAACAGCATTTTCATTGGAGAAGACGTGACTGAATTGTCAACATGGAGCCAATTAATTGAAAAGTTGCTGTCCATGAGGCCTACAAAACGTTTTGCCTGACGCAATATATTTCAAATAGTAGTGGCCTGTTTAGAGTTTGAAACAATATACAATCCCTTAGACACACATTTATATTTAGAGAAATGCCATCTGACAATTCTCTTTTAACTGATGCCGTTATGATTTTTTAACTGCTTGTTCTGTGATCCACAAGATGACAATTAGCATTAAGCCAACCACTGGATGTTAAATCCTATAGGTGATTTGTGTAGTGTCCAACTGCAATGAAAACCTTCACTGGTCATTCATAATAATGTATGGACTGCAGTGTCCACAGAGCTTCACAGGGGGGCGACAGTACAGCAGAAGTGTCAAGATGCGAACTGTATCTGATTAAGTTTATTCTCCATACCACTTTAGCAAGCACATTTCTGCCTCCCCAGACCAGTACACAAGGCAGTGAGCTTTGTCACCAGCGACCTGTCAGTAAAATTGGTGATTTTAATGTTAGTTCAGAAAACCGTAGAAACAGAAGAGAGGCTGTGTTTTCAGCTCTCATTGGCAACCTTAATCGTCGACCCGTCGAGGCCCTCCTGAGAATCCAGAGAGCATTTAGTGTGCCATTAACCTGTCTCGTTACTCAGCGAACACTAATCTCAACGTCATCAGAGCGACTGTTAGCTAACGCTAGCTTCCTGCCATCGCTCGGTGGTGAACGTAACAGGTATGACAAATTGTAACTAACCTGCAAACTAAACACCATTTTTCTAACCATAGGACTTTAACTGAGTAATAATTCTCACCTCTGTTGATTACAAAACAATAGTGTTGTCACGTACTGCCGATGTAGACAGGATACTTCTCATGTGTTTTGGACCCTGCTGCGAAGTCTCTGGAATGGGAACACACATGCGCAGAACCTACTTCCGTAGAATAAGACAGGAGCGGAAGTTGTTACATACCCGGGCGCCTTTCTTCAAAACACAACCGTATGAGTGTCTGAATTACAACTTTGTAAGTGACTGACATATAATCACAGTTACCAGTGACAACTTTTTAAAAGTTTATTTACCGGGGATGCTAGATAGTGCAATACATGGCACTGAAATTAGCGGCAGTTTGCTTTTTACGTTGTTTTCAAATTACATGTGATTCGCTGCCATATAGCCTAGCTTAAAATAGGTCAATAACAAACGGCAAAATTACAGTTCCGTTTGTGCATGGTACAATTTCCATTAACTCTTTTCAGCTAACGTTAAGCGTTCGCTCTTGATATGAAAATGATAGCTATTTTATAGTTTCTGTGCAGTTTTACCCTCCTGAACATTTGCCGTCCAAACGTTTCTTGTAAAATTCTGTGTCTTCATTTCAGTGCCACAATGCCTCTGTCAACTCAGTCACAAGCCGATGATGAACAATACGTTTTAGTGGCCAGTTTGGATAATGCTCGCAATCTGTCCAACATACTGAAAGCCATCACCTTCAAAGACCATGCCATCTTCAGCGCCACACCCAACGGCCTGAAGGTCACTGTGGAGGACTCCAAATGTCTGCAAGCCAATGCCTTCATCCAGGTGTGTTTGCTTTATATCTAAAATAAACCATGTATAGTTTTTCATTGAGTAAACAGGAAGTGATCCAGTCTTGATTTATCCCAAATTTAGTTTCTGTTAAATGTGACATGCCTTCTTTTTATTCTAGGCTGAGATCTTCCAAGAGTTCACCATAAGGGAAGATTTGGTGGGTTTTCAGGTCAATCTCACTGTTCTGCTGGACTGCCTCAATATCTTTGGAGGAAGCACAGTACCAGGTAAAAATAAAGGAAACCAGTACGGAGAGTGAGCTAAACAAAAAAAGAATTAAACCAAATATAATTCTATTTAAACAATTAAATTTGTTAATCTTTTTAGCCATAGTTAGCCTGTTACCCATCTCAGATATGACTCAGCATTTTTATTATCTCCTTCATGTGATGTTGCAGGAGTATCAACAGCCTTGCGGATGTGCTACAGGGGTTATGGTTACCCTCTGACCCTGTTCCTGGAGGAGGGTGGGGTGGTGACTGTGTGCAAGATCAACACACAAGAACCAGAAGAGCCAATTGACTTTGAGTTCTGCAGCACTAATGTCACAAACAAGGTGGACTTTCACTATTTCATATGAGTGACATGTACATACATTTGGCAGATTGATAAAAACAAACAATAAACTCATATGAACCCATCTCTTTAGAGGCTACACATTACCAGTAAAAATACACATTTTCTGTTGCTTGCAATGACTTGCTTACTTTACAAACCCATTAGGATTATATATCACAGGATCTGCAAGTTTTAGAAAACAGTACATAATTGATTACTACTCATTACTGTACCTCTGGCTCTTTTCAAAGGTGATCCTGCTGTCAGAGAGTCTGAAGGAAGCCTTCTCTGAGCTGGACATGACCAGTGAGGTGCTGCAGATCACCATGTCCCCCAGCCAGCCATACTTTAGGTGTGTTGGCAAAATAAATATTGCTTTTTAAAGCATCACTACTTAATACTACAGTATAATGTGTGTGTATATACACATGCACACACACCTCAAAAGAACCATGTTTAAAATACATAGTTTCACAAAAGCAAAAGACACCTCTTGCAACATTGTTCTTTGGTCTGTTCTGCTCTTCAGGTTGTCGACGTTTGGGAACTCTGGAAATGCCCATTATGATTATCCCAAAGACTCTGACATGATGGAGCTGTTCCGATGCACCAAGACACAAACCAACAGGTTAGCACAGAGAAATAAACTATACTGTTAAGACCCGGAGGTGGACTAGGGGAACTGGAGAAGGTAACACACAAAGTGTGTGGCATTTATTTCCCATAAGTTCTTTCTGAGTTTCATTTTGTTGCCTTATGTTGCTCTGTGAAAGTGGTAATGGACTGGGAACTGGACATGCTGACTCAATAAATGACATGCGACCATTAGTCGTATTATTAATTATACCTGTGCTTTTCCTATTGTCATGTCAAAGTATCTGCTATAAAAAAAAAATTAGTTTGTTTTCACATGGTCTAACATTATGACGTCCACCTTTAGTTAGGACCACACACTGAGGAATGTTCTTGTCTCTATATCTAGTCATTTTATTAAAGCTCCACATTCTGTGCTGTCCCCTGTTAACTGTGACAGGTACAAGATGTCCCTGCTGAAGCCGTCCACCAAAGCCCTGGCTTTGTCCTGTAAAGTCTCTGTGAGGACAGACAGCAGGGGCTTCCTCTCTCTACAGTACCTGGTCAGGAATGACGACGGACAGATCTGCTTTGTAGAATATTATTGTTGTCCTGACGAGGAGGTGGAGGAGGAGTGATAAAAGTCTATTGAACTCCCATTTTAAATAAGCACCTTAACTTAAGTGATGGCCAGTCGCTTTGAATGAGAAGGCAACGTCTGCCAGAGGAGGCAGTACAGCCAGTGGGGTGCACACAGGAAAAAAAAATGCTGGACTTATGGACACAATGGGAACGGTTGCATTGCTTTAACAAAATCAACTGGTTCATTATTTGCCAGTCACATCTGAGTGGAGCATTGCCACTGGATAATGTCACCTACCTGGTCTTGTTATATACCTGTATGTAGTTAGACCACTATCATATGGAGTTCATAATTTCATAGACAAATACAGAAAGTGATTGTATGTACAGCTACTATATTTTGTATCGTTTACTATGGAGACCCAGGTATTTTTTGAGTCAGAAGTCCCTCTGAATGTAAACATTGCCTGTAGCTTCAAGAGTCTACGTGGTTTGTAGTCCAGTTGTGGCCATGATAGGTCTGCGTTCATTATTTGGCCTCATCTTTCTGGAGCTTCTCCTGACCTGGCCCATAAACATTCAAGACATGGCACATTGGTACATGTTTCACAAAGTGTCTAGAGTAGTGTGTGTACAGTATGTCTACTCTCCACAGGCCTTAGATTTCTCTGCACATTGCCATAATTACCTCATGTTGAATGTGTATGCTGACACCTTTGACAGCCATTTGTTTGGAGTATACATCAGATGATACTGACAGTATGTTTGAATCGTTTTATTTCCATGACATAGAAAACAACTAGTCACTCAAAAGCAAAAGAAATATTTACTTTTATCAAAAAGGATGGGCAAATATAGTTTGCAGTATTGTTAAAGCTGAGACCTTTATGGCCAGCTACAATCTGCACAATGCTCCTAAGTGAGGGGGCAAAATATAGATTGTGTGAATCCACAAACTCTGGCAACAGACACTGAGCACAACGTGCATATTCAAGATTCTCTTGTACTGTCAAATATGTGGTAATAAAATGCCGTGTTGCACAGTCTTTTGGTATCCTAACAGAAAGCTCATAATATTGGACTGCAATACGGACAGCCCTCTTGCATTATCACATTTTCTTGAGACAACATTGAATCACGGTAAAAGTTAGCCATTCACTCAGCTTAATCCAGTCCATCCAGTTACCTGCGAGCCATTCTTTGTCTTTTGAAAGCTTTGTGTTTGTTCTTCTTCATGACTTTTGGCTCAGGTGCTTCTGTCTCGATGTGAACAGGCTTCTCATCAGCTGGTGTTAGGAAGACATCAGCTGTGACGTCTCTGGCCAAATCCTCCTTCGCGTCAGTCCTCTTCATTTTCTTCATCTCCTTCACCATCTGCTTCTCGCGCACTCTGGCTGCTGCCGCCAGTCGGATCTCTCGACGGTGCTGTGGGTGTGCGAAGAGAAGAATGTATCAGGCACATATAATGTGATTCAATAACATCACATGCTTACAATCTAAATTAGCATGCACTTGATTTTTACCATGTTAGGAGACTGGAAGTCTGGGTTTTCATAGAGCGTAGGCCCTCCAAAGCTCCCCTGAAAGACCTTGATGAGATTGAGAACAAAGCGAGGGCCGATCTCCACTAGAGAGGCATCCTCCTCGATGATCTGAACATGGCACAGAGAAATGATTGCAAAATAATCATTGCAAATGAGAAGAAAAGAAAAATCTCTGAACCCACACACATACATTTCACTTCTCAAAGCAATGAAATATTTAGTAAAAATACGAATATAGGCCTAGAAGACTTTGACGCATTACCTGGTAGTTTCTAAACCATATCCTGTTGTCTGCAATGGTGAATGTGAAGACGTGATCCACAAAAGGCTGACTCTTAGGGTGGTAGCGTGGAGTGGAAAATGTCTGCAACAAGAAAACGTAATGTAACGTAATTACCTAAATTTAAAAATGTAGATATACAACCTACTCAGCTTTCAAACTAGGTAAAGCTTGCTTGTAGTTGTACACACTGCTGGATCTAAACAATGATCAGTATTGACACTGTCCAAATCACATTACATCAAGTAAACGTTTTAGCGGTTTAATCCAACGCCGTCTATCTCAGTTTAAATAACAGCCCTGTCTCAGATTTACACAATGTCATCTTCTGGCTACAGAACAAAAGGTTTACTTTGCTAGGCTGTTATCAAAAGTGTAGCCAGGATTAATGAATGCATCTTTTTATATACATCTACAAACCTGGGTGAAGAGCTCCTTCAGTAAAGCATAGTGGGGCTCCTTGTCAAATTTCTGTAGGAGGAGACAAAACAAAAAAAGTTTAGCTCTTGTTTAGGTTCTGACAAGTTCTTACCTTCACTGATCCATCAGCTGTCAAACAAATAAATGCATATTCTAGACAAACAGTTTGTGAAAGCAGCTGGAGAATACAAGACCGTTGATGGGGAATCATGTACCAAGAGTGGAAAAGAGCGTGCCGGTCTTTGTTCAAATACCACAGTCACATCAGGAACAATGAGTTTGTCCTCTTAGGTGTCCTAAATGCAATTGTTGTTGATTATTTTATTAAACAATCAACAGAAAAGTTGCCATTTTTTTCATAAGTTCAAGTAATAATTTAAGTAATTTATTGAGCAAACAAGCCAAATATTTGCTACTACCAGGCTTTTAAATATGATGATTTTCCACTTTACTCAGTTTTATATCACATATATCATACCATTTTAAAGTCAATATGGGGGTTGACATCACCTTGGGATTTGGGGATTTTTCACAATTTTCTGACATTATAGTATATATTTAGCTGCAGCCCTAGTTGTGCTAATAATTGAAATTATCTGGTGTCATGTTTGGATGGAATTACAGGCACACAGCTGACATATAATCCTAATATAATTATATAATTGACAGAACTGCTGACACCTGAACTGTGCCAGTGTTACTCACAGGATCGAATGAGAGCAGTGGCCTGGATCCTTTGAGGCAGTTTCCTGTCATCTTGAGTTCAGCCAGCGTATGAACTGTGGAGGACACAATAATATAATTCAGTTTTTCCCATGGCACATGACATGTCCGCTGCACTTCAGGACTCTAGGACAGAAGTGACTCACTGTTTTGAACCAGAAACTTTGCAGATGGTCCATGAGGGCTGTTTGAAATCCTGCAAGGCAAGAACATTATTGAATTTACTTTTTGAATTTACAGCCCATCATAATGATTAGAGAATGTCACAAAGATCAAATACTCACCACATATAGAGGTCCTGCTTCTTCTTGGCCTCAAAAAAGAGGCATTTGTTGCAGTTCTTGATTTCACACACCTGGGGACAAAGCTGATTTTCAGCTATGCTGTAATGCATATGATTATATAGAGAGCGTGTCCTAATTATAAATAACAAACTCACCTCATTAACAACAAACAACTTGTCCTTTCTGTCCATTTTTGTATCTAACAGACAAAAGAAAAGCCTTATTACTTATGATAGTAAAATTTACTATACTATATCTCTGCTCAACATAGGTAACAAGTGCCAGCATATGTAGCTGGGTGGAATAATACTATATATGAATGACACACAGCACTAACCTGCTTTTGAATGAGGCATCATGGTCCTCAGGTCTTGCATCAAGTGTCTTGTTCTGAAGTTGATGCCTCTTGATGAGAAAATGAGAACCCTTTCCTTGTTGGTCCATTTACCCTGTTCAAGAGAATTTATCTCATCAAAACAAACTAAAACACGCTTATTATCATGGAGTTTAAAACATGTCCCTTGTTCATCCAGATGGCCTCTTTATTTCTAATAACAGATAGGAAATACTGAGCAGATCAAATTGAGCTTGGCCCTGTTCTGTGAGTGTTGATCTCAGTGGTAATCTCAGACTTCACTAGGCATGTTGTAACTTAACAATTTATTCTTTCCCATGCTACACATTATATTACACCATCCAGTGTGCTTGTTATAGCTACAGGGGGTTGCCGTTTCAGTGTAAATAACTTAAAAGAAAATATACCCCCGGTGTATTGGTGAACTTCAGTTAGCTAACTAGCTACCAACTTCAGTGGCTAATAACAAGCACGAGCACTTACCGACGAAACCGGTGCTGGAACTGTGACTTCATTTTTCTTCTCCTGTTCGGCTTCACCTCCATCTGCCACAAATTTTGCTTTCTTTGCCTTTTTAGCAACAGCAGCCTGTCCTCCACGTTTTCTCTTGAACGCCGACATGTTTGCACAACGACACAAATCTCGCGTAGCCAGAAGTCCAACACACTTGCGGACGGAGCAGAGGGAGAGACCACTAGTGGCGCGGAGGTAGTACTGCAGGAACTACACATAGCGTCACATCCCAAAACGCAAAGTACTAAAACAATGACATAAAAAAGGGAAAAATTCGGCATTTTAAAGTTTAGCCATTTACTAAAAGATAATACAAATATTTTTAGGGTTTCGTGACTAAACTATAAGCTTCTGGAAGATTTGTGTACTAAGATTGTTGTGTATTATTAATGATGAGGGAAAAATCTAGATGAGAGATGTGTGAACCTGGATTATTATATAGAGATAATTTAATGAAGGTCATTTTAGAGCCAAAGCAATCAATTTAATAAGATTTGTATTTAATTTCGAACTGTAGAGGGCAGCAATACGCGATTAGGCTATAACTTCAAATATGCCGAAAATTTAAAGGAAAAAAAGAACAATTCTCGCGAGATTTAGCGGCACCAGACAGTACATATAGCTCCATGGCTTATGGTCTCAACAGCCGGTAGTAAAGTAACTTAGTGTATAGAAGCTGTTTCTCAGTGATAAAGGACAGTGTACACGTTTGAATATGTAAGGTCAAAACAACACAATATTGTTGATATCACTTGAGAAGTCAGGATTATTTAAGAGATAGAATAGAGATGCTACCCGATTGCTAGCTGCAGTTAGCTACATGCTAGTTAGCATCGCCTGGGACAACGTGAACAACATTTTTACGAAATATTTATCCTAGAGACAAGTTTCTCTTTACAGTTAGCTAACAATGAAGTGCCACTATGAAATCTTGGGTGTAAAACGAGACGCGGGAGACGATGATTTGAAGAAATCTTATCGTAAATTAGCATTGAAATGGCATCCAGGTAAGTCGTGGTAGAAGCCTTATGGACTTAATCAAGTAGGATGACAGCATCCCTGATGTAAAAATATCAATATCGCAGTTTAATAATACTTCATTTAAAGTAACATTTCTGAATTCAGTATAGCGGTATTGTTTGTATTGGTAAAGTATCAAAAGTGATTGTAGTCTTTGTTAAGAATGGTGTGACATATGACACTGCATTATGATGATATTGGCTAGGTAATGCCTCAAGCGCAGTTTGAGTTGTATGACTTGATTTGTTTTACATTAAAACGTTATACTCTAAAGAGAGCAACTACACCTGTCAGATAAGTGTAACGTTAATGTAATAAAAGTAAAATATTTGCCTCTGAAATGTAGTGGAGGTATTGCATTTATGCTTTCCAGGTGAAACTTAACGAAAAGAAAGCACCAATTTTGATAGTGTAGCTGTCTGCAACACTTCATGACATATTAATTACATGGCGTTTATTTACTTAAGTCTTCTGGCCCCATTGGGTGACCTGATGTGCCTTTCTTATTCTGAGAAAATTGTCAAGGTGCTATGCTTTAAACTGTTTTATTTTTGGTATATTCATTCATGTGAACCTTACAAAATTGTCAATAAAGCTTTCCAATAAGTTTATTCACTCTAACAACAGCTGTGGTTTCCCTTTTGAAATTCCCAGATAAAAACTTGGACAATGCCGAGGAGGCGGCGGAGCAGTTTAAACTGATTCAGGCAGCTTATGATGTCCTGAGTGATCCACAGGAGAGAGCTTGGTACGCACACATTTATTTCAACAAGTTCTTCGTGGCTCACAATATCTTGACTGTTTTATGTACAAACTGTGTGGGTCAAGCATGTCTTAGTTTGATGCCTCTGTCTACTTCTGTGTGGCAGGTATGACAATCACAGGGAGGCTCTGCTGAAAGGAGGAGTGAGTGGAGATTATGAAGATGACAGCATTGACCTGCTGCAGTTTTTCACAGTCACCTGCTACTCTGGGTATGGAGATGACGAGAAGGTGAGTGTTTGCAGGATCATGTTGCTCTCAGTTACTACAAACGGTCACATCAAACCTTCAACCAGTCCTCTTCTTCAGACAAGGAAATGTTAAAGGAAGCAGGACCTCAATCTGCCAAGAAACTACTTTCATTTTGTCAGTAACGTTACCATATGGTATTTGGTAAACATAGCCCAATTTCCTCTTTATTTTGTCTGTTACGTCCTGATGAGGGGAGGAAAACGCAGTTTTTTTTTTAAATTTCTGCAGTACAGGTTTATCAACAATAAGCACAGAGATACGTATGACTGACCTAGAAATGCAATCTTAAACTTAAAACACATACCACACAACCTCCACTGGATGTCTCCTGATTTTAAAAAGTCAATGTAACCCAACAGTCGTGGCACCACACGACTAATATCATGTCAGGCTGTCTGTCCTTGTTGGATGAGTGTACAAGTAAGACAAAGAGTAATGATATTATCAAAAGGCAAGGACAAACTTTATGTCAGCTGCAGGACTGTGGGCAAACTGGAAATGATGCCCAACTTAAAACAAAAACATCCGGTATCCTGTTCAGTATGCAAGAACATACAGCCAGTCTACCAAAACCACGCGATTTGATGGAACCCAGGAAAAATTGTTTGGTCTAAATTCCAAAAATTATGTTTGCCACAGAACCACAGAGGAGTCCACCACCTTAACGATAGCACTTGCTGTTCATGTTGGTGATGGCACACGGCTCTAAGCTAACTTTTTTCCCAAGGAGTACGTGTGCTCCGAAATTAAAAAAATTAGGAGCACCCAAAGAAATTTAAGAGAACAGTGAAACATGTAACACAGAGATTATTAACAAACAGTGTATTGCATACATATTTATACTGCGTGTGCGCTTGTGCATGCTGCTTCTCCTTGTGTGCACTGCTGATGTGAAAACCAGTGAAGGACTATGGAAGTGGAAGACCCTAGTATCTAGTGAAAGAGTGAAAACACTCATCACAGAAAACTCTACTGTGATTGGCACCTTGCAGCTTGTGGAATGTGGGACTTGGAAGTTTTTGAACCAGGGATGGATACACAATACACTAGCACCACCCACACCACACTTTATGTAAACAAGGTTACTGAACAATTTTTATAACAATGACTTTAGTAAAATAGATGTACAGGACAAGGGGGATGTGTTGCTCTTAGGAGGAGGCTGGCTAGAAGGAGCACATATTGGCACAGTGGCACTGGCTAAATCTACATCTGTCCACTGCAGATGCATTATCCACAACCTGGATGAGTAACTAGTATAAATTTGTGTATTAGTATAATATTATTAACATTAAATAAAAAGTATAATGGAATAAAATAGTATAATGTTAGTATATTCATTATAATGGAATAAAATAGTATACTATAAGCCTATAACCTACCACTAGTATAATATTATTTCCAGTTGGACAATACAGCAGTTTAAGAGATACACAGTCAACATTTATAATTTTTGTAGGTTTTGTTCCTTCATTAAATCCTTGTGTAAGAAAAATGGTCCACATTGTGCTAAGTACTAACTTGTCAATAATCAGAACCATTTATGCATAACAATTAACATTTCGAGAGTGTGCTGTAGCACGTCAACTGTTTTTTTTTTTTGTTTTTTTTTAATGTCCCGCCCCATCCAGGCTGTGATTGGTTGGTTCACAAAAAATGACATTGACGAGTGCATCGACTTTATGAAAAGTTGATGCGCTGAAGTGGAATAACGGTTGGTTGTCAACTTTACTCGCACACTGTGCTCGTAAATTATTTTTCCAGTTTGCACATATCTATTTTTAGGGGCAAATGCGAGTAAAATGCTTGCACTGTAGAGCCCTGTGGCAGCTTCTTCTCTCTGGATTGTGGGGACAGAACATCTTTGCATCACAGAACATTAATTTTCTCATTTATTATTCCCTCTTGTTTTCATCCACTTGCTCTCCCTAGGGCTTTTACACAGTCTACAGGAATCTCTTTGAGTCCATTGTTAAGGAGGAGATGGAGCACAGCAGGGTGGAAGATGAGGAAGAGGAAGAGGAGTTTCCTCCCTTTGGAGACTCTCAGAGCGACTATGATACCGTAAGCCAGACCCACACTTAAAACACTTGTCTCTGGGTTGTTCCTCCGTTTGATCTAAGAGTTCTTTATACAATTCAATTAGTAAAATAATAAGCAAGTCTTTTTTTCTGTGCTACTTTCCCTGAGCAAAAACAAAAACCAAAGAGTAACAAGACTAAAATATGAACAGTGAACCAGTAAAGATTTTTAGTAGGCTGGTGTACTTAATCAGCCTCTATTTCCATATTGCAGGTAGTGCATGTGTTTTACGGCTACTGGCAGAGCTTCTGCACTCGTAAAAATTTTGCCTGGAAGGAGGAGTACGATACGAGGCAGGCCTCCAACCGCTGGGAGAAAAGGGCCATGGAGAAGGAGAACAAGAAGACCAGAGAGAAGGCTCGAAAGGAGCGCAACGAGCTTGTGCGACAGCTTGTGGCTTTTGTTCGCAAGCGTGACCGCCGTGTGCAGGCCCACAGGAAGCTGGTGGAGGAGCAGAATGCTGAGAAGATCAAGAAGGTGGAGGAGCTGAGGCGGAAGCAGAAGCTCAGCCAGGCCAAGTAAGTAGTGGATGGATAGTGACATTTATTTTATTGCTGTTTCTTCCTCATAGTCATAATGCTCTACTGTATGTCCATCCAAGACTGGCAGAGGAGTACAAGGAGCAGAGCTGGGCGGCCATGTCCGAACTTGAGAAGGACCTGCAGCAGATCGAGGCTCAGTACGGAGAGGAGTTTGGAGATGCATCCGAGAGCGAGGAAGAAGAGCTGGATATGGATGCACGGGAGAAGAACAGTGAAGAGGGAGGAGGTCAGTGAGACTGTGTGTTTGAGATTTAAGCTTAATTTATACTTTACTCCATTAAAGGATTGTACTTTCAGCAGCTACATGCGTCAGCTCCTGTAGCTACATGTAAAATGCAGCTTCACATCAGGGGATACAGAGATACCAAATGGGAACCACAAGAACTGTGACTGGTCAACATGGGCTGCTTGTGTTGTTCGTCTGCAAGTTTTCAATGCCAGTAGAGATTGAGAGTGAAGACGACTATCTTCTTCTTAGTAACGCACATATAGCAAAGCCACCTCCAATGCAAACCTTCAGGTCACTACAGTCACTCTCTATTACGGTGACTGCAAAGAAAAGGCCCATATTCAGTAATGAAACAAGGCTTCCCGCCGTTGCTCACATCCCAAAGTAACTGTAAGAAAGTAAATACAGTTACTGTGGAGACTATAATTAAAACACAATGCAACCTGGTTATGTATGATACATCCGTCGATGTTATTGTGTAAATTTGAGGCTAAACTCTAAATTGAAACCTACGGCAGGACTCTCGTTAACCCTATGCTTCAAGTATAAAACCATCTTTAAGGCTAATACACTTTTGTAAACTGACAACTGTCTGAGCCACCTTTGTCATCTGTTCCTCTAAATTAAAGAGTTTAAGACGTGGTACCGATATCCCATTAAGCTGTGTTTATACATAGTAAACAGTAGTTTATATGTAAGGTTACATTTTTCATGACATAAACTCTCAGGCAAGCCAATGATGTCAGCAATTTCCACAGATTTTAATTGACAAGTGATGTTTAAATATAGTTGATTGTCAGTGAGGTATAAATCACTCCTCTTGTTTTTGTGTGTGTGGTGCCTGTAATTCTTTTTCAATGCATAAATATTCATCCACAGATGCAGAGCAGCCTGATGGAGACGAACTGACCATTGACTATTATGATGATCTGTATTGCCCAGCCTGTGACAAATCCTTTAAATCAGATAAAGCGTGAGTAACCTCCCACCCACGCGCCACCTACGTGCTATCCTCTGGACCTACGTGCCAATTCACCTCGCTAAGCTATGATTGATTTTTTTGCATGATTTTATTTTATTTATTTATTTTGCTGTCTGCGGTGAAGAGATTTTTGTTCCTAACAATGCCATCTGAACAATGGAGAAAAACTGCAACAGTCAAACTTGAATGATGGTTAGTCGTTGCCATTGTTTAAACATGTTTATGTGTTGAGGGAATTTTCTTATTGATTCAGTTCTGACTCATCAACTTGCTCAGAGCTGTTGAAGCTTTTGTCTGTGTGTTTTTTGTTTTCTTACTCTTTACTCAGTGGTACTGCACTCTTCAGACAAATGGCACAGTTTGAAATGATTCATTGCGGTGGGTTTCATTTAATTCCTTAATTGAGCTAATTAAGCCTTTCCATTGAGGAATGTAAATTATTATTAATGATTATGTTAATACTGGTTGGTGATAATTATACAAATTTGCAAAGGGCTTTAAACATTTCACACTGTTAAATCTGTGTTATTAATGCCTTTTACGTCTCTTTTCTTTGTTTCTTCCCTTGCCTCTCTACAGCATGAAAAACCATGAGAAATCAAAAAAGCACCGGGAGATGGTGGCGTTGCTGCGGCAACAGCTGGAGGAAGAAGACGATTCACTTGGTTTGAACCTGGATGGAAAGGAGGGAAGAGAGGAGGAAAATGAAGAGGAGGAAGACAAACCAAGGCAAAAGTATGTAGCTGGATGTGATAATAGAAAACAATTTACTTACTTTTCACAGTGTGGTTAGAACTTGGTGGCGCATCAGAATTTTATATACTTTCATAGTTGTTTTTACTGACTTTTTTCCACCTACACAGGCTGTCCAAAAAGCAAAAGAGGAAAAAGAAACAGCAGAAAGTAGTACATGTGAGTATATCTGTTCTTTCTTTTAGTGGCTGTGCCTGCTTTAGTGTACTCTCAATGCCTGTGAAGTGAACCTTTCTTCATACTTTCCTCCTCCATAGCAGAGTGCTCCGGAGGAGGAGGAGGAGGAGGAGGAGGAGGAGAAACCAACGCTGACCATCTGTGAGGAAGATGCCCCCGAGAAGTCAGTAGCCCCTACAGAGCCTGAGAAGCAGGATGATCTCCCTCCCACAGAAGTCAAAAGGTCAGTCTGCATTTATTTATTTATTTATTTTTGCCATCTCAGTAAAAATTTGACTTTGGCAATAATGACTGAGTATATCCCATTCTACTCGGAGAATGCCAGTTGGCTGCTGTAGTACTGAATGTTTAAAGCTGCATTGATTCATTATTTTGGCCACATGGGGGCAGCAGAAGAAGCTGAAAACACAACACATGACATATCCTTGGAAAGTTGTTATGGCAAATGTGTTGGCAATCAGTTGCCTCTTTACACACCCAGCAGCCACAGAGCAGCATTAGCATTCATTAGGAGTGTTTCTGGCAGCCTGATGAATATCCAATATGAAAGTCCAATATTTTCTCTCCTTTTAGCTCTGAGGAAAACTCCTGAGGAAATTACGCAGCTGCCTAGCCTGCTAGATGCTCCACTATGTTTCACCAGTCTAACTTTGTCTGTTTGGTGCTGGGCAAGTAGTGGACAGTTGATTTTTTTTAAAGCTTTTTTGCTGGAAACAAGCTTGATGAGAGTGAAGTTTGTGGGTTGTAAAAACAATGCTTCGTAGAGATGAGGCGAACTGCAGAATCAGGTGATAATTCCCTGGATTCGCCACTACGAGCCACACCTTTCACATTACATTCATTCATATTTGATCTATTGTTAATATAACCATTTTGATTAGTGCAGCTTTTAAATACTTGCATTACTCAATCTGAACTGAGACTGAGATGATTAGACTGCAGTGTTTTAAAATGTGTGCCCTCTCTTTAGACTGGTTGGACTCCTGTTCCTGGGCTTCCTGTTTGGTTCAGATTTGGTTCCTGTTTTCAGACAAACAAAGATTTAAAAATTATTTTGGCCTCACTGCATTAAAAAAATTCTCATTCAGTTCTTAACGTAATATTGAAAACGGAGGAAACAACCGTTTTGGAAAAACAGGAACCTCATCTCATCATAGACTTCAAAGCCCTTTCATGAGCACATGACATTACAAAAAATTGCAAATCATTCAGGGACATTTGTGAAAGACTAGCAGGAACCACCACCTGAATTAGATTAGGCAGGATAACATGAGCTTTTGGGTGTTAAAATGTAAAATGTTTGCAGTTTAGATTTTTGATTTTTATTTATCTGTCACCTAAATGTTGCCTCAGCAGCTCTGGGAAGACGAAAGGAAAGAAGGGAGGAGGAAAAGACAAACCCAAGAATGTAAAGTCAAACACGAGAGGAGAGCAGTTTCCTGAGGTTTGTACAGTAAAACACAGAGCTTAATGGTATTTTATGTGACTTGTATTTACCATTATCCATTTAGTAAGTTTTATTACAAATCTCTTCTGCCTACACATGCTTTGACTCTTGTCAGTTTAACAGTATCAGTTTTTATTTTGCTATCCTTTTGAGTAACCATATTACATTTATTTTTTAAATTGCACTTACTGTAAGAAAATTCTCATGTCCCCATTTCCACCTCCAGAAGGAAGTAAACCTCTGCTGTGTGACCTGTAACAATGAGTTCCCCACAAGAAACAAGTTGTTTGACCATCTGAAGACCAGCGGCCACGCCTCTGCTGTCTCCTCAAACGCTGCTCACAGCTCCATGAGCAGGAGCAAAAAAGACAAGAAGAACAACAGATAACACATCTTTCACCTGGGCTGATGAACGTGAAAAAGTGTGACTCAGCAGAGACACAGGAAACAATGAGATGTTTCTCAGGAGGTAGATAAAGTAGAAAAATCCTTTGAAAGTGGACTTTAATGGACTGGATTGGCTGACTGAGAGCGAATAGTTTTTTTGTTTTAAATTACACCATCATCTTCGACGAGCAAGCTGTGTATGTGTGAGATTGAGATTCCTTTTACTTTGAGTCTTCCGGGAATGACTAAAACTTGGTGTGTAGTTTTTCTGTACTGATAAACCAGTGGAGAAGATACAGGATATGCATAGGATACACCTTTATCCCTATTTACAGATCCTTTACTGTTTGGGAATCCTTTCTTTTGGTTTGTCATGAAGAGCTCTGTAGTGGTATTACTGCATCATAAAAATAAAAGTGATACTGCATGTTGGTATTTATACAACTCTGGAGTGATTTGCATTAATGCCTCAAGTAACCATGTTTAACAATAAACAAGTGTATGTTGGTAATGTCTGTACAAAACATGCACCTGTACCATTTTAATATGCTGCTTCATTGGTGAGAGGAAAAAAGCAAATACGTAGTTGAATAGTTGTTTCATCAAACATGAGATAATTATTACATTCAGATATATAGTGTTCAACTGCAGACTGACTGCAAAACAATCAGCTCTTGTGGGGTGTTCCCGGTCTGCAGTGGTCAGTACCTACCAAAAGTGGTCCAAGGAAGGAAAACCGGTGAACCGGCGACGGGGTCACGGGCGGCCAAGGCTCACTGATGCGCATGGGGAGCAAAGGCTGGCCTGTGTGGTCCGATCCAACGTAAGAGCTAGTGTAGCTCAAATTGCTGAAAAAGTTAATGCTGGTTCTGATAGAAAGGTGTCAGAACACACAGTGCATCGCAGTTTGTTGTGTATGGGGCTGCGTAGCCGCAGACCGGTCAGGGTGCCCATGCTGACCCCCATCCACTGCTGAAAGTGCCTAGAAAGGGCATGTGAGCATCAGAACTGGAGCACAGAACAATGGAAGAAGGTGGCCTGGTCTGATGAATCACGTTTTCTTTTACATCATGTGGATGGCTGGGTGCGCGGCTTACCTTGGGAAGACATGGCACCAGGATGCACTATGGGAAGAAGGCAAGCCGGCGGAGGCAGTGTGTCTTTGGGCAATGTTCTGCTGGGAAATCTTGGGTCCTGCCATTCATNACACAGTGCATCGCAGTTTGTTGCGTATGGGGCTGCATAGCTGCAGACCGGTCAGGGTGCCCATGCTGACCCCTGTCCACTGCCGAAAGCGCCTACAATGGGCACGTGAGCATCAGAACTGGACCACGGAACAATGGAAGAAGGTGGCCTGGTCTGATGAATCACATTTTCTTTTACATCATGTGGTTGGCTGGGTGCGTGTGCGTCGCTTACCTGGGGAAGACATGGCACCAGGATGCACTATGGGAAGAAGGCAAGCCGGCGGAGGCAGTGTGATGCTTTGGGCAATGTTCTGCTGGGAAACCTTGGGTCCTGCCATTCATGTTCAAGTACACCCCTTCATGGAAATGGTATTTCCTAATGGCAGAATACACAATATTAGGCAAGTGGTCGTAATGTTATGTCTGATCAGTGTAATACATATATATATATATATAAGATTTTTTTTTCCCCCTCAGGGTAGTGATGTTTGCTCAGTGCATTGAATAATTGAGTCCTCACTGTAAAATAAATAAATGACTGCAGTGTAGGTGTCTTCATAATTATAACATGCAGATAGTAGTTACGTGTTAAAGCTCCCTTTTACAAAGGAAATAACACGCAGTCCGCAAATTGACTAACATGACATTTTTAACATTTTAAAAGATTTATAAAGATGCAATCCGCTGTTGATTGGGTTTCCAGGTTTGGTCCTTGGCATTGAGTTAACTCCTCGTACCCATTCATTTTCTGTGTATGTAGCTGTGGACGGCCATGCTAAAAACTGCCAGGAAGAAATCTACATCCTCCTTTGTTATGCACAATGGGGGTTGGATGCGGAAGGTGTAAAGTGTTGAGAAAACAGAAAACAAGAGGGGAGATTATGGAGCACCAGAGAAAGCTACTGATTACCAGGAAAACATGCATAACCAGGTCAGGTAGCTTATTCTGTGTCACATACTAAACGTAGAGCAGGCACTTGAACATTTCTGGCACATATCTTAAGAGGTAGAGATGGGAATATTCATAAAGTAAATCTATCAGTGTAAGGCACAACATGTTAGTGTTCTGTGGACTAGAATTGGTTCTAGGAGGTACTGAAATTCAGAATTGGCTCATAATGGTAATTATTGTGTCTCATATATGGAAAACTGTGTTATAATTCCAACTGTAATGATTTTTAACAGAAGAGGATTCTTTCAAAGGCAAGGCCGAGGTGATGACAAAGGTTTAAAGCAGAGAACGCTTAGTTTTTAAGAGGATTGCTGATTTATTCATTGTTGCTTTGTGAATAAATCTGAACTGCGTTTTATGCAATTTTTATGTACTTCCTCTTCTTTGATTAGCAAGATGAAGTGTTTTGTTGTGGCGGTGACATTTTGACTCTGCAGTGAATTGGACTTTTCAAAACATCTGCCCCATATTCTTCTGTTTTTCTTTTAGTAGAATAATCACTGGGTGACAGAAACAAAACTATCTGCAGTATTTTATTTTCCTAAGCCAGTCAAAGCAATCTGCTGTGTAGTAGTGGTAATAGTAAAACAAGACAATGTAACTTACAAATGAAAAATTAAATTCATAAGCAATTAAACACACCCTTGCTTTTCAAATAAATTCAGTACAGTCAGGGGATTTGCAGCATTAGCCTTACTTGGTCTGGTATGACCATTTTAGGGTGGCTAATGTTAGCTATCTTTACACAGAAATTGCTGACATTACTGGGTCAGTTCACTGACTTATGCTTCTGTTACACAACTTTTTATCATTTTCTGTTATCCTGTAAGTATTGCATGTCCTGGAGGGATAATCTGCTATCCCTCGAGGACCTGTACGCCTCCAGGACCCCGAGACCTGCAGGAAAGATTGTGGCCGACCCCTCCCACCCTGAGCACAAACTGTTTGAGACACTCCCCTCCGGTATGAGGCTGCGGTCCATCAGGACCAAAACCTCACGCCACAAGAACAGTTTCTTCCCATCCGCAGCTGGCCTCATCAACAAGGCCCGGGCCCCCCACTGACTCTCATACCCCCCAACCCCCAACACGATAAATTAACGTCAAGTCTACACACCTGACTCAATGCGTTATATTAATGCACTATCTTGCACATTGCAAATATTCTTTAAACTTTAACTCTGCACATTCCCTGGTAAATATTTTGCACATCCCTGCACAAAACTGTACAGCTCTTTCATTTTCAACAGTCATATTGTACATATTTGTTATTTTTATAATAATTGTTATTTCAATTTTCAATTTATGCTTCTTGACTTACAGTACTTGTTTTATCTTTCTTTATATTTTCTACTTACTATGTTTATTGCAATGTACCAATATACCAAGGCAAATTCCTTACGTACGTACGTGAAAACCTACTTGGCAATTAACCTAATTCTGATTCTAAACACTATCCATCTACCTGTGTCCAAGCAACTAACCAATACTAAATGGCCTGAGAGGCTTAACATCTGTATGTTTCCACGGCCAACATGTGCACAAACTCCAAGTACACCAACACAAGAACTGACTCTTGAATTATCATCAGCGTAAGCATGTAAGTGTTTGCAAGAAAAAGATTTCCGCTATTATTCAACTACATCTCCAGGCTAATGATAACCGAGTCGTAAAAAGCAGGTGGTTCAATCAAGGCAGCAGAACACGTTGTCCTCAAGGGACAATTATTCATCCTCGTCAATCGTTTACTAATTTGAACTGTAATTAAAAGTATTAAAGGGTATTTTTCACATAAAAAACTGAGTTGTATGTGTATGTCATGAATAGTGTCAGATATTGCATAAGTATATGGTCAAAGTAGTAACTGACAATTCCTTAACTTCCCCTTATTTCACTGCGGGGGAAACCTATAGGCGCTGTACGAAATAACAAGCAACAATAAATGGATGAAGCTAATAATGTTTGGTTTTTTGTTACTAAGTCAGAGAGAAGTGTTTATTCAGTCATTGGTCATATTTGAAACTGTAGGTTGAATCAGTTAATCAGTCTTGGTGAGCGTTTAATTGGACTGCTAAGACTCTTTGCTAATGGGGTTATCTAGAGTTTGGTACAAGTAATGATTTTTGAGCTCCCTCTGCTTGCTACATTACAATTTTTCAGTCTTAACTACTGATGCACAAGCACTTCCAGCAGAGAATACTGTAAATTACAAATACAAAGGCAGGTAAGTGAGTGATCAAAGTGTTTCCAGGTCAAAATAAAGCAAATTATAGAAATCGAGAGGCCAGAAAGCTGCTGCCTAAATTGCTGGTAGAACAGTTATGAACACTGCAAAATTATGCGATGTAGCAAAGTGAAAATCCCACAAGAAAACTGCATTAGCAAAGTAGGAGAGTGTTCAAAATTAGACCCTAACCCACACTGATTTAAAGGCACAGCAGGATATTTGCCACATGCAACAAAATTGAACATTACAAGTTTCACCAAACTGCTATTTATTGCAGGGCAACTGATATTTTAATGCGTCTCTGGTTCTGTCTGTTCCCTTGTCAAACACATTATCTGCCAGATTTAACTGAATAAAAAACATGTCAGAACTTCAGTCAGTAGTACATGTACTGCAGCTGAGGTTGTTCAGATGGTCAATGCTGTTCAGGCTAATGGTTAACTGGGGCATTGCTGAACCATGGCCCCCGGGGGGCACAACACAGACACACGGTCAAGCATGAGAGAGGACCTGAGCGTCACTTCTGTTACAAACTAAATACCTTGTCTTTGACCATTTCCACGGCAATCTGCAGGCCTTTTCCACGGACATCACATATAATCTCATATTTGTGTCTGAGTTTTGCCAGTTCCGTCATCAGATGGGTGCCCACATTAAGACTGTTCTGCTGTGTGCCGTCTTCTTTGATAGTCTGTTGAGTAAAAATCTCTCAGTTAATGTTTAAAGTCCCACTATAATCACATTTAATCATTTCTTTTTGCAGTCAAAAATAATGAGTGAGTGATTTTTTATTAATTTATTGTCAATAGTTTTTTATTATTAACGTCAGGTCACACCAGAAAATGGTGACGTAGTGACTATACTAGGGCTAGCTGGTAGCTGGCGAGTTACCTGCTAACTCACTAGCCAGCCTCGCTAGCAGCCACAATAGCTCTCTGAGCTTCGCTCTATTTTCTCTCTACTGTTCTGCTTACTCCCTGTGGCATTTTCTTTGCAATTATAATTGATAAATGAGTTATAATTCAGTGCGCTTGAGTGATTATAGACTTTTCAATCTCAGTTTTAGTAATAATACAATCAATCAAAATGTATTTATATAGAACCTTTCAAACAAATCAAATGCAATTCAAAGTGCTTTACAAGCGACAAAATGTAGGATGTTGAAAATGGATTTACAAGACTGGATTTTGATCAAATTAAACTCTCTTGTGCTGATGAACAGGACTGACGTAGAAAGAGAAGATGAATTCTTACATCAAGCACTAAGGAAGCCACAGGAGGTGTTGAAGTGGAAGGCCTTAACAAAGGAAGCAGCAATTTCTAGAAAACACATGAATAAACAAGCTCACACCTCTACTCACTGCTGCTTCAAATTAAAACTTCAGCCAAAAATATATTTCCGCCGACCACGTAAATTACAAATTATCTGTTGAAATATCAAAGTGTTTTCATGTTGGTTTCTGAACCTTTAAATAAATGCCACCCAGTAGGATTTTACAGGTATATGAAAAAGACTAGAATTACCGCTCCGCGGTTTTATGCCTCCACCAACCACTCAAGTTGCGGTTTACATGCATGTCTGTCCAAGCTCATATAATATATGTAGTGAATACTTGGAAGGAATTGAATAAAATGTATAAACTGTATTTTTTGGCTAAATGGAAGTTATCACTGTATTGATGATACATCTGAAAATTAGCACACAGACACAAAATAATGATTTACTATTGACTATTATTGATTACTATTCCCACCCTGACACATATGTATGATACCAGTGAAGTGAAAGGCAGAATAGACAAGATGGAGGAAAGTTTACTAATTGTGTTGTCCCAGTCAACATGTGTGTGAAATAATTCTTAAATTATGGCTAAAAACCTATTTTGAGGTCACAATGACCTTTGAGTCAAAGTGTCACCTATTCAGTGTCCGACCAACTGTGAAATATAGTCATCAATCGTTGAGGTATGGCCAAAAACGTGTGTTTTGTGAGGTCACAGTGACCTTGACCTTTGACCCTTGACCAATCAGTTCATCCTTGTAGACTTTTGTGCTAAATTTAAAGAAATTCATTCCAGGCGTTCCTGACATATCTCATTCATGAGAATGGGACGGAAGGATGGACGCACAACTGGAAAACATAATGCCTCCAGCCACGGCTGTCGCCGGCACGGAAGCATAAAACCAGTGGGGGGTACATCTAAAGGTTGATTGCTAAGAGAGAGCTACGGCAACTAGATACCTCAACAAATAACACAAGGAGCAACCAGTATTCACACATCCAGTCACAGAAATGGATGTACTTAGCTCAAGGCTGTGACACTGTACAGTAATCAACATATGAATCATGTCTGTCAATGTTTGTCTTTATGTCTTTTATGTTTTTATCCTGGCGTATTTATTTTTTGTTGGTTTTTATATCCTGTTCCTGAGAAAAACATTTCATTCAGCTGTATTTGCTTATGGTTGAAAGCCAAATTAACTTGATATTAGGTCAGCGCAAACACACGAAAAAAAAAGAGGTAGAGAGTCAATGTACTGTTCAATTGAAGTGATGATGAAGTGAAGTAATGAGTTTAGTTTAGTTCTAATAAAACCATTTGACTCCATGGGATGAAGATGAATTCAAGTTAATCTGATTTCAAATATTTTTGTAAGTACTTTGTATTTTCTAAATTGAGATAATGCTGTGATCATTACCATTATATAACATTTGTCCTTGTGGCCCACCACTGCAACAGTCAATATTTTGCCTTATATTATACTATATACTGACATATTACAGCATAATGGTTGTGTTTTTTTAGTACAAATAGTCATCTAGGCTAACATACTGACCAGTAGGCTAAAATTCCTGAAATTTGTAGAATGTTGAAAGAGGTAACAATCAAAAGAAGGAGACTCTGTGGATCAGTGGATTTACTCACAGGGGCAAAATAAATCTGTGCGAAACTCTCACATTGAGTTAAACATTGGTACAATGGTACATGCATCTCTTGAAAAACTGTGTGAACTTACTGGTTAATCTTACCTTGTATTCCACTGGTTTGAAATTGCATGAGGGCATCTGTGGGAGGTCTGCGAGATGGTATTTGAAGGCTGATTTCTGACATACTGCACCTGTGAAATGGTTTGAAAGAGATTGTTATTTAGTTTTTAAAAAAGTCTTGTTTTTGTGACAATCTGTCATGACTTTTTGTCCGAAGTCTTAACACTCTTAACTTTCTTATAGATTCCCTATATTGTAGCCAGATAATCAGATCGAATTTCCATTTGCCATTCAATTGCTGAAAAAAATGTCACCAAAATTACAAAGTTTCTTTCAGAAAAAAATTCAGTTTTAACAATGACAAACTCCTAATGGCCTGCATATTACTTATTTTTGTTACATTGAATTAGAGGTTACCATTCTAGGGGTGAGCCAAACAGTAATTATATGAGAATTCTATACCTTGTGTAATTGTGAACTGTACAAACAATATGGCCCTGACCTTTGGGAAGCTCCAATTCTGAAAACAACTCCACTTTATTTAAGGTGAGGCTTGAGATACTGCCAGATGATGGAAGCCATGGCAAACTCTGCTGAACCAGCTCTTCTGTGTTCCACCTGCAACTCTTAGTTTTGTCCTTGTTGCCCAGAAAAAACCTGTGTAGGAGCAAACTGAATTATTGATTGAAACTTTTGTATTTTGAGTTTGTATTGACTGTCCCCGTTGGGCGTAGCGTAGGAAGCAAAGACGTTGACAGATTAACCTGCACTTGACCCTCTTGTGCGCAGTTTGACTGACATCAAACACAGCCCCGACAGCCTTCCCTGCTTTTTTTACAGCCATTGGAAAAAAGCCAAATTTTGGAAAAGCGCCTGTCCAGCAGCGGTTTGACTTTTGAAAACTAGAGCCAATCAAATGCAGGACATCGTCTCAATATGTGGGATGCAGGACAAGGGATGAAAATGCTGTGCAGTCCTGCATAAAGCGGGACACCTGGTCACCCTAGACACAAGAAGCCGGCTGATGTTGTTGTCTTTTCAAAGAATCAAGTGCTTACATTCCCTGGCTGGAGCTAAGTTGACCAGTTGCTATAGGCAGGTAGAAATAGCTGAGGCAGATAAGGCAAAAACAGCATTTTGCACCCCATTTAGTATATTTGAGTTCAGTTGTATGTTCTTTGAGTTATGCACTGCACGCAGCACATTTAAATGTCACATGGAGTGTTTGTTTGGGGACTGCCGACACATGTGATCTTCTTGTGCAACAGCATTTAAAGCAGTTAGAGGAATTACTCTCATAGCTGAATAAGCAGGGACTAAAAGTAAAGCTCTAAAACTGTACGTTTTTCAAAAGCAAGTAAACATTTGATCAAACGTGGTGTGTGGTTTTTGTTGAAGGAGTCTCTTACTATAGAAGATTTATTGCTAGCAATACACCTAGCAGTTACCCTCTATCAAGTGGTGTCAAAGCTGATCCCCTTTGGTAGGAAGGGCAAAATACCTAGAAAGTCTTTGACTGAGTCTTCAGACTCCCAAGTGTAAGGACAGTTTTCAACCACTATAATATGTAGATTTTCTGGAGGCCATTTGTAGCTCTATGAAGCACGAACTAGTGGTTAGCTCATCCCTGTACAGTCTTCACAGACTATAACCCATTAAGCCATTTGAGCTCTGCAAAGCTCGGCGCTATGGAATTGATCTGCTACTGATCCAGAACCAAGAGAAAGGGATAATATTAGTAGAAGATTACAGGATAATTAAAACTATAGCTCTTTCCAGATTCCATGCCACAACAAATAGGTAGAACCTATAAACTGCAGGGGGCAGTGTGACCAATGTTTAATAGCACAAATGGTTGTTCCTCAAGCTCACAGATTCACGATTATACATTCACATCTATAATCAGCAACAAAGCATGTGTTGTAAAACAATAATACAGCGTTACATTCAAGCATGATTCAGCAGATCTAAAAAGAGCAAAATGAACTTCAAGTCAGTTGTTAGAAAGGCACTGTACAAGATTTTTTTTTCATTTAATTAGTGAGGTATATTAGGTGAACTGAGTCTTCTAATTACAACATAGTTAAACATACTTAAAAAGGTTCCCTGTTACAATTGCTATGCAATGGCAATAACGGGTAGTCTTCCTCTGAAGGTCAAAATGATTGATACTGACGTTTTTAACATTTTAAAAGGATATACAAAAAATGCAATCCACTGCCAATGTGGGTTCCAGGTTTGGTCCTTGGCATTGAGCAATCCAGCTGACCTTTATCTGACTTTCATCTTTTTTCCATGTAGTTGTGGATGGACTTGTTAAAAACTGCCAGGAAGAAATCTGCATCTTCCATCGTGATGCACATGGGGGGTTTGATGCGGAAGGTCTTAAGTGGTGAGAAAAACAGAAGACAAGAGGAGAAGTTATAGAGTGCCAGATATACTGATTACCAGGAAAATGTATAACCAGGCCAGGTGCTTTATTCTGTGTCACATACTGACGGCAGAGCACACACTACAGACATTTCTGCAACATATTAAGCAGCAGAAATAGCAATATTCATAAGATAATTATTAAAGGTAAAGTAAATAAAAACAGCCAGTTTAAGTTCTTTTGGAGTAACTGATTATTCCTGTAATCAATAATTCAGTGTGGTTCTTGGTTTAGCATGACTGGCTTTTGTGTGAAAGTTGGGGCTCATGTTGTTTCTGTGAACTAGACTTCCAGTTCCAGGAGATACTGCAATTTAGAAATCATTCCACCATTGTGGAGCCAGGACAGCAAACAGTTGTGATTTTGTTGAGCGGCAGCTGGGCCCCCCTTGTAGTGAGGGAGTTGTAAGCAAGCCGGCTATTTTTATCATAATAAAAATTGTGCTGTAATTGAACTTGAAATTACAGAAGAAGATGCTCTCTAAGGCATGGCTGAGGTGATGACAAATGTTTAAAGCCGAGAACCCGAAATTCAATTTTTGATTTTCATGAGCAGAGCTGGAGGCAAAATTACCCAAGATGGTCTTGCTGAAAGGCAGCTGAACCAAAGAATCACTAAATGGTGACATTTTCCATATTGAAATTGAAATGTTATGTAAGTGAATCTTTTTGTCAAGCCACTAACAAAAGCAACATGTTTAACTTGTTTTTAACTAAAAAAGAAGCTTTGTGATGTAGGTGCCAGCTGTGTTTATACCACATGCTGATTCAGTTAAAGATAAACTGACAGAGGGACAGAAGGTGAGTGCTGTTACCTGTCCGTACACTCCTCCTTTCCCTATCAGGACTCCCATGTCCTTGATGTCCTCAAAGATCTCACTCATCGCCTCAGGAGGCAGCGGGTCTCTGCTGGCCTGTGGATGATGGAGAAGATGTGATAGGATGAATGAGGCTGGATGTCTGACAGTAACCATAGTAATTAACTCTATGAACATTGTCCAGGTGCTTGTGTCCAATAATTATCTGATTGTGAGTCAAGCACCTATCCTCTAATTGCTAATTGGCTTGAGAGGCTCTACGTCTGAATATTGACAGGGCCAACTTGTGCATAAGATTTCGACCATTACTCAGCCACCATATCTACAATTGCTGGGCTTTTTATAACTATTGGATAAAAAGCAGACAGTTCAAACACAGCAGCAGAAAAGAGTGTTCTCAAGGGATAATGAATTTCTGCTCGTGGTCAATCAATTACTAATTTGAACTGTAAACTGAATGGTATTTTTCACATAGAAAATAGAGGGGTGAGATGCAACATTTCTCAATATATAGTCAATATATCATGAAGGATGTTTTATAACGTGTTATGTACACTGGAATGGATGGGCAGAAGAGGGACACCTAAAGGGTGAGGACGAGTTCACAGTATTATTTTTGTTATTATTGAGACAGATATGTTTAATCGACTTGATGCTCACTTTTGAGGCTGTAGTTTGTAGTTTTAGACTGACTTCCTTTCAATCAGTCTTGGTGTATGTCTACATTTTTTACTTCTTTCCATTGCCGTTGTCCTGTGTTTGCTATAGGTTATCATACATTTTTTAAAATTATTCTTCTTGCTACTTTACATAATGTTGTTGTATTTAGTGGTGACACACCAGCACTTCTAGCAGAAAATGCTGTAAGTGTTTCCAGGAAAAAAAAAAGAAGAAGCAAATTATATAATTAGAGAGGCCAGAATCCTTCTACCTAAATTGCTGAAGCACATGATGACATATGCCAAACACAGGAAAACACAGGAAAACTGCATCAGCAAAGAGGAACAATTGTCAAAATAAGACCCTTAACATCACCGACTGCCTCAAAAATGCCTGAGATGATTCAAAAGACAAGATAAAGAGTCAACAAAACTGAACATTACACATATACACAAAATGTGTATTTACTCCCGGGCAACTGTCTTATTTTATTAGAAATTGCTGTACTGGCTCTTCCCTTTCCTGGCTCTTTTCAAATACAATATCTGCCAGATTTATAGAATAGAATAATAATAGAAACAGAACAAAAAAACATGTCAGAACTTCAGTCAGTAGTACATGTACTACAGCTGAGATTGTTCTGTTCACAATTACAGATGGTCAATGCTGCTCAGGCTAATGGTTAACTGGGGCACTGCTGAACCATGGCCCCCGGGGGGCACAACACAGACACACGTTGTTCAGGCATGTGAGGGGAGGTGAGCGTCACTTCTGTTACAAACTAAATACCTTGTCTTTGACCATTTCCACACCGATCTGCAGGCCTTTTCCACGGACATCACCAATAATCTCATACTTGTCTCTGAGTTTTGCCAGTTCCGTCATCAGATGGGTGCCCACATTAAGACTGATCTGCTGCGCACCGTCCTCTTCGATAGTCTGTTGAGAATAAACATGTTTAACTGTAATTCAGTATGCAGTCTACAATAATAATATGCAGAAATACATTGAATTTTGATGAAATTGAACTCTCTCAACTGATGAACAGGACTGATGTACAAAGAGAGGATGAATTATTACATCAAGCACTGATGAAGCAACGGCACAAGCCACAGGATTTCCTCCAAAGGTGTTGAAGTGAACCCCCTTGGCAAATGAGGCCGCAATTTCTGGAAAACACATGAATAAACAAGCTCACACCTCCAACCACTGCTGCTGCAAATTAAAACCTAAGAATATATTTCCTCAGACTACATGCATTACAAATGATTTGTGGAAATATCAAAGTGTTTTCATGTTGGTCTCTGTATCTTTATAGAAATGTCACAAAACTAGGATTTCAGAATGACATCAAGACAGAAAACAGTTGGGTCTTTGAGTGAAGTACGTGTTAGCACAGCTACAGGTTGATTATTAAGAGAGCTATGGCAACAACAACACAAGGAACAACCTGTGCTCACACATCCAGTCACAGAAATAGATGTACTTGTTTCAAGACATGAGGTTAATTAACACATCAGGTCTGCTCCAACATATAGAAAAAAAGGTAGAGAACCACAGCAACGAGCAACAGAGGTGAGGGTCAAGAGAGGTCCTGTCAGTGTTATGTTATTTTCTCAGAACAGTAATAATCTCAGTACAATTCCCACAGGTCTCCAGTATTGTTGTGTTAATGGGATTGGTACCTGAAAGCTTTCTAATGAACAACATGGTGTGCTCTCAATTCAGTTCAATTCAGTTCAGTTCAATTCAAAGGGCTTGGAAGTTTCAAGAACAATGTTGAGAAAAGTATCAAAACATAATTTGTCCAAATATTTGCACAGCACACTATAAGAGTTTCTCTATAATTCTCTATAACCTGTGCACTTTGACACTACAATCCATTCACATCATAGGTATTCATTCGTAAACGCAACTGATGAGTCCACTTCGTCTTCCATCTTTAGCAGAGAGCCTGGCATCCTTGAGGGTGAGTCATAGCCAGAGAATCTATAATTACATTGGCTCACAGTTATAAGTAAACATATAAAATGTACCTGAGGTGGCGATAAATTACCTACAACTAGTAAGTGAGGGACTGAATGTGTAACTATAACATGTTGTTTAAATAAGAAGCTGCTACAGTTAATCATTCTTCATAAATCCACCCAATTGTGTATCAGTCATTGTTGTTTTTAGCTTGTTTAGTGGAGTCCAAACTGAACTCACAAAATGAATCTGTATGATTCATCACTACCAGGGAAACCAGACAGAGCTAGTCTCTTATCCCTTTCCATGGATCCTGCCAATTTAATAGTGTAAATAATGAAGAACAATACACTAGGCTCACTCTTTGTAACTAACATTTTATGAACATACAAGCAGGTTTTCAAACAAGGTTTTTATGTCTCACAGTATTATCTCACCTGGTGTTGTAACAACAGCTCCCATTGGGAATCCATTACCAATGCCCTTCGCCATTGTAACCATATCAGGAATGACGCCATGACCTTGGAAACCCCAGAAGTGGCTTCCTGTTCGCCCAAATCCAGTCTGGACCTGTCAGGTCCAAATAGATGATTACGTTTGTTTATATTTTTATACAGAAGCGCTAAAAAGATGGAAACATACTAAAAGACATCATGGCGGTCCATTAGTGCTTGACCTTAGAAAGCCTTGTTATGGTGTTTGCTTTACAGTATATGCTTTTCTCTTGGGTATAAAATAGCAACTTTGTCATGTCAACTGTAAGCTCACATGTGTAGAAATCCTTATCTTTCAAGATAAGTAATAAGCCAACTCAAAAATTGACTTGTCCCATGAGCAGTCGGTGTTTGACTTTTCTTACAGCTGCAATGATGAATATTTTTATATTAACAATTGGTAAAATTACTATGTGAAAGGAGTCACTTGTAGTGACAAACCCACAGAGAATTACCACCTAATTCTGCAGTCCCCCTCAGCTTTATAAAGCGTTATAGTGTCATTCAGCTCATCGTTTCGGCCTGCAACTTTACTGTTTGGTTCAGCCTCATCACTTTCATTTTTAGAGAAAAAGCTCTAAAAACCCACTGTGTACTACCTGTTCAGCACCAAACGGCAGACAGACAAAGTTAGCGACTAGCTGGTAAACATCGTGGAGCATTTAGCAGCTAAAGAGCCAAATATTTCCCTTAAACTTAATATTGTTCACATAAATACAGGGTCCATTTTTTTGAAACAGTGGATCTGTTAATTCAGTGCACTGTAATGCACAAGTACTTTTGTACGAATCAATATAGTCTAAACTGTAGATAGAAAATCCATTTAAAAATATTTTTAAGAAATTGTATCAAACCTCATCAGCAATGCAGACCCCTCCTCTCTCTCTTACAAGTTTGTAAGCCTCCTTAATGTAGTTTTTAGGGTACTGCACAGCTCCTCCGACTCCCTGTACAAACCAAACACAGTCACACCCCACAGTCCCATCTTAATTAACACAGGCACTCATCACACTGAACATGAGGAAACAATGAGCATGGATGGCATACTAACAAAGGACTAATTTACTTGCTAATATTACTGTAGATTCATGACATACAGTCAATAATGTTGATATTGAATGTGGCAAAACAACAGGTTAGACATGCAGTAGCATTTACAACATGTTGACTCTAAGACTATATTTCTTGCAATACTCCACAACAGAATACAGTACCTGAATCGGCTCTCCAAAGAAAGCAGCAATTCGACTTGGGACACTCGTAGCAAATGTCTCTTTGAGCTGTCCAATGTATTGTTCATTTGCCATGCAGTGACCTGTGGGATCAAACAAAGATCAGTCCTTATTAAATAGATTAAACTAAATACAGACATTAGCATGTGTATACAAATAGGGAAATTCCAAATCAATTTCTTTATACAAAAGCTATGGTCTGAGCAATTATTCAATATAGTGTTTATCATCTTTCCATAAAATAGTATCATGAGAAAATTCACATATAACTACATTGTTCACAGTTAATGAATGTTGAAGCTCGAGGGCAGTGAATGAATCAGTTAAAGTTTATCAAAATCAATCACAAATACTTCCAAAATACTTTACAATATATTTCTTTTTTTACTCTTTCCATGGGATTTAGAAAATGTATATTGTATTTTGTGAACTGAGTTAGGGCTGTTTAATTAAAAAACAAATTACCCACCACTATAACACCTATATTTAACCCACAGCAGCAGGGTCGTTATTGACTGATATTAATATTATGCTGCAGCATAACAGTGGTTTGTTTTGTGTAAACAGCCATGTAGATATGCCAACATACTACTGAGCATTTCCATATAGACTCTCTAGCTGAGACACAGGAATAAGATATAGCTAAAATTCCTGAAAAGGTCAAAAGAGGTAAATGATCAACAGCAGGAGACATTGAACTCTATATATGCAGTTCAGTACTTATTTTGTGAAGAACTGACCTCATGACGTTTAGGCATATTTTATAGAAAGAAATCCATTTTCCAATTGCAACTACATAAATTCATTAAAATACACATCCCTGTAAACTGTTGTGGAGGTCTCTACAGAAATATAAAACGCTTCAAAATGTTTTTTCACCTTGGATAAAGACAGACACCTTGAAAAGTCAAGCATGCACTCTAACAGAAGACGCAGTTTCATGTGGATGTTGGGCTGCCTGTAAATACATATGCAATTAAAAAGGAACAAAATAAAAACACACACCACCTCCAGCATGAGCCATTTTTTTAATCACTGTGCATGAACACAACCCATTAAAGTAAGGTTAATGTTTTGTAGGAATATTGCAAAAAGGATCATAATGCTTAATCTCACAGACTATTTTTTCTCTCTTTTTCCTGTTTATGAGAGCAGTGTGAGTGTGTTGAGCCACGGGTGCATGTGTTTGTGTACCTTGGGCACAGCTACATTCTCTGATGGTCTGCACAGGAGAGTCCCTGCAGTGGCTTCCTCCCCACGGACCTCTGAACACATCAGGACACATGGTCTGTTTATTGGGCAGAAACCTAGTCAGCTGGATCAACCTGACAGCAACAGTCACTCATAATAAATGCAGCACAAAGAAATCATCATGAATCTTGGAATGCTGCCACAGCATTATTCACCTGTATATCAGATACCTACTGAATCTATACAGAAGAGAAGTCGAGAAGCTGTTTAATGCAAAACGTTGCGAAATTGAATTAGTTCAATTAATGCACACATTGGAAACACTCAGAGGCAGAGAAAACACACATTGTGTGTATGCACTAGTTGAGAAAATGTCACATTTTGTAACACAACACAGCTTCCCCTCTGTCTTCTGTGAGATGTTTATCTATTATACATGTATGTGTCCATTTATATTACCATATTATATATTTTTAACCTTCATTAAAACAGAAATTATAATGTGCATCGTCAATTGTATGCTTTTGTCATGATATGGCACTGTAATATATGTATGCATACATACATTTGTGCAGCCTAAACCATTGGCAATGGGGTATTTATACTCTGCGTTGGAAGTAAGACCCATGGTCTGTGGGCTGCCACCATGGTACGATCCTCTGGAAGAGAAAAAACAACCAGAAACATTAACGAAAACTACCCTACCGTTTGTTATCTATATTTAACCATTGGCCCAAGCGACCCGTCAAGATAGGGAACTGAGGGGAGTAGTTATAGGGGATAATAGAGAAATGAAATTACTATGCAGGATATATATTGAATATTTCAAAAACTCAAGTTCTCCTATTCCATTATGCACCTTCAGAAGAGATTAAGCTAAAGTATAAGATTAAATGGGATTCAAAATTCAAATTAATCAAATACCTAGGGGTGTATATAACAAAAAAATGATCAATGTTGTATGGGGCCAGTTATAATCACATCAACCAAAAGAATATAGAAATATGGTCCGCATACCCAGTGGATAAATGTGGTGAAAACAAACATTTTGCAGAGGCTATTGTATTTATGTTAATCCCTGCCAATAGAGGTACCACCAAAACAATTCACAGAACGAGATAAATTAGTATATAGATTTATTTGGGGAGGGAAGAAAGCCAGTTGCCAAAGGATAAAGGTGGAATGGCACTTCCAAATTTTAAGATATATTTCTATGTAGCCCAACTTCGAGCACTAATTAATTGGTGTGATGATAGCTTCATTCATTCATTCTTTATTTATACTCGAGAGATCATTGAGGGGCAACCCTCATTTACAGTGACATCGAGTTGATAATAAAAGCAAAGAGAAGGAAAAACAACAAAGAGATATACTAACAGAGAAAAGGCAATACCACAATTAGCTAATAAAAAGCCCTAAAACGTTGCAATTAGGGTAGATAATTTGATAGATAAATTAAAACAATTGAAATGTTAAATAAAATATAGTTACGTAAAACAAGTAGACGTTGGGAGGTTTAAGATCAAATTTCTAAAATGTCCAAAAGGTATACGTGTATTGATTTTAAGGAGGTGCTGTATATTGTCCCAGGCATCAGGTGCACTAAAATTAAAAGCAGTCTTTCCAAGTTCAGACCTAACTCGTGGAAAATGAAGAAAGAACCAGTCAGTAGAGCAGGTCTCATAAAGCCCATCTGAGTGACGAAGCAATTCTGAAAAGTAATATGGTAATTTTCCAGTAAGGGCTTTATAGATAAAAAAGATACAAGTGAGTATCACATCTCTCTTGGAGAGAAGACCACCCAGCCCTATCACATAAAATACAATGACAGACATCACCGGTAATACATCTCTTTATAGCTAGATGGAAAGAGACTGAGACATATATATCCCTGGCTACCACATCCCAACACTCTTGGGAGAAAAAGCGCTCCCTGGACATATCATGGGTATGATCGATCCTATTACAACATATACGTTAGAAAAATGGTTCACAGTTACCAGACAACTTAAATTGAAAAACATACAAAAAGTGTTCAAAAGGATAGCTTTGGATAGTGGATTTAAACTAGGGTTAGGGTTAGATTTAACATTTAAAGAGTGGATGAAAAAAGGACAGATTTTCACTTAGTAATCAAGACTTGTTTAGGTATCTTCAATTGAGAGAATATCACAACAAAAAAGTAAAAAGGGAGGCACCAGAAGAAACAAATCCAGTGGTAGTGTCACGATTCGTCATGTCCCTGCCCTCTCCAGCTTCTTGTTGTCTGTTTCCCTCTCCTTTTTTGGTAGTTCTTTTCTCCTCCTGTGTATCTGTCCCTGCCTGTCTCTGTTCGTACGGCTGTCGGAGGGTGTGGCCTCATTCTCCACCACCTGCTCGAGAGCTTCAGCCTCCTCACTTGGAACCTATCTACTCATCAGCCCGCAGTATTTCTACCCCGGCTCTTCATCCACTTGTTGCCAGATCATTGCTTCTCACCACTGGGTAGAAAGCTCCTCGACCCCAGCGTCAAGCCACTAGATTTAGAGTCTGTCTCTTGTTTGATCCGACCTCTAACTTTTGTCTCTTGTTCCTCAGGTCCACACTCGCCACCTGTTCCATTCAAACTCCTGCCATCTCAGATCCCCAGTCTTCTCCACGCCGCCGTCCCGTCCTCCCGGCACTCATCCTCTACCTCCCCTCCCTCTACCTCCAATAAAACCTTGTCTCCTGTACCGTGTGTGTCTCGCCTCTTGGATCTCACCTCCAACCATGCAACAGGTAGAAGTGATGGTCAATGCATATCATCAAAAAACATTGAGGACTATTTCTAAACTGTATCATAGTTTAGTGGAATGTCAGGTTAACACTACATTTTATGTCAAACTTAAGTGAGAAAAGGAACTGAACATCGATTTCAGAAGAAAAATGGCATGTGTTTAACACTACAGAGTTTTGCTCCTTTATTACACCTAACAAGCAACAACAACTTCTAAGGCAACAAACATGCTGGAGGCAATGTGGCCATACAGATGCAAAACATGCACATATTTTCTGGAGTTGCCTAAAAATAAAACCATTTTGGAACAGAGTGAGTTCAGTACTGACTGAGGTATTAGGATATAATTTCCAAGTAGTGTTCCATTTTATACTTGGGCAATATAACTAAAGTGGTGCTGAAGAAAGATAATTGCTTGGTCAAAATTCTACTCACAGTTGGCAGGAAGGCTACTACAAGAAACTGGTTTGAAACGGACCCACCAAGGCACAGACAGTGGTTAGATATAGTACAGAAAATAGTTGTGATGAAAAAATGACTTATTCTCTAAGAGTGACAGAAATGAATTTAACAGAAAATGGATCAGGTTTCAAAATAAAGATATTGACACTGTATAATTTTATTAATTATGTAGCACATAAGGATGTGTCTCTCTATTCATAGTTCATAAAAAAAGACTTGTACCTGAAAGTGATGATGTCAAAGTTGCCTGTGTAAAGCCGAGCCATCAACATAGCCAGGTCATTGGCCTCTGAGCCGCTGTTGGTCAGATACACAACCTGCACAGTGAAACGCAGACATTTTAATTACACCATACATATTTATCCAGCCTCCTTCCCTCAGGTGATCAAAAAACAAGTTCACCACAGTACCTTAAGAGGATCCGGTAAGTAGGAAGCTAGTTTCTCACAATATTCATGGAGAGGAGGATAGATGTAGATGTTAGTAGTATGCCACAGTCTCTTCAATTGCTGCTCCACGGCTGCTGTTACTTTCCTGTACCCACAGATGTCAGGAAGCAGATATAAGAACATAAACTCTATATCAGAATAAAACATGCTATCACTGTGCGACTCAGCAAACAAAAAAAGGACCTTACGGGTGGCAGTGGCCCACACTGACAGTAGCCACACCAGCAAACAGATCCAGATATCGCCTCCCGTCAACATCCCACAGCCATTGCATGTATCCCTGGTGGATGAATACTGGTTTCTTATAGTAAGTAACCTTCATGATCATGGGGTTGCAATTCTGTCTGCGGATCTCCATCATCCGCTCTTTGGACATACCCTGGACAGAAACAAATACAAACGACAGGGGTTACAGTTTTTTTTTTTCTTTGGCCAGAGCTTTTCAAAGATCTAGGCTATGTGCATTCATCAGATAGATCGATAGATAGATGTTCTTTATTGTCCACAAAGGGAAATTCATTTTGTTCATCAGTGCCACTGGAGTCTGTGGGTGTGCATGTGAAAATGCCACTGTAATTGACATTGACAATGAACGTAACAGCATGTTTATATTTACTTAGTCTTACATATTAACATTGTATATTCATTACTGAGGCAATTATAGAATACAGGGCAAGACAGAGACACTGTATGCCTGGAGGATAATGCTCTCACCTTGTATTCCTCTGGTTCGAAATTGCATGGGGGCATCTCTGGGAAGCCTGTGGGAGGGTATTTGAAGGCCGATTGCTGACATGCACCTGTGAAAGATAAAAGAGACAGTTATTCCCCATGAGCTGACTGCATTACTTGGATGAGGCTGATCAAACCTTTACTGTGACATTTGGGAGTCATTTGTGAGATAACCTGTCAATGACATTTTACCCAGAGGTCTTACAACTCTTAGTCTTTCTTTATACGCCCTTATTATCTACAGACAGACACACATCAGATGTAAAAATTTGAATTAGTGTTGATGCTTTTAATGTTTTCACCACATTCAGAATTCTCTTGCTAGTCAGTATAAAACCTGGCTTACACTCTAACCACATTAGGTTCACCTTAGACCTCATATTGTGCAACAGAGGATAAAGGGCTGCCTGTTTAACCTTGGTTGTAAAATGTGAGGTAGACAGAGCAGTGGTCTGGCTGGCTATTATTAATCTATTTGATCAAAGCAAAATTGAAAGCTGTATTTCACCCCAGGAGAAACATTTAACTTGTGCACAGAGGAGTGGGGATTATATAAAGGTCTAAATAGCACATGCTTAAGTATTCCCTCTTCATATGTAGCCTCAACTTAACCAGTCCTGATGACAGAAGGACAGTATTTAGTGTTGCAATTACTACCTTTTTAACATCTATATATCAATTTAATTTGATGTACAGTAGTTCCTCATATTGTTAGGTCACCCTATCAAATATGACTTGTTTTAATAATGGACCTGAGGCAGTCAGTTACATAACAGTGGATAAAGTACTTTTAACATACAACTCATTTGGCAGTTTATTAAGTACACTGAGCTAAAACTAATGCAGTCTAATACAATGGCCCTGCAATAATGTTCAGTTTTTATTTAAACCGTTTCAGAGAGGTGTTGGTCATTTTGGAGGTTTTAGTTTGTGGTCCTGTTGAACTGTATTGCATTATACAGAGAGGTGTTTCTGTTATTTAGCCTACCCTCACTGACAAAATAATAGGAACACCTGTCAGTATAACGCAATACAACTGAACAGCACCGCAAACACATACAGTTCAGTCAAACCCTCTCTAAACTAAAAACATAAATAACCTTAACGACGTTAGGCTTCATTGCAGGACTGTTGTATCAAATTGCCTTAGTTTTAGCTACTTGTGGATTTACTAAGCGTTTATTTGGGCTAAAAACTGGGCAATTTGTTACAGTAAAACACGCTAGTAGCAATTTAAACCTGTCGGGTTTTGCTATTTCAAAGATTTAACGTTATTAGCTGAAGCTTATAAACAACTGTGACGTTTCTACATTACCTGACAAACATGAACTCTAACTTCAGTACACCCCATGTTGAGATTGTGTAAGCAGCAGTAAACAGGCCATAACCAACTAACGTTAGTTCTGGATTTTGTTCGTCTCCATGGTAACTCACCACGTGCCAAGTGGAATTTGGCCAATCCGGGCAGACAGCAGGACTGTCCTTTTAAAAGTGCACAGCGGCCACTAAAACTGGATACAACTTTATACATGTTGAGCACCTGTACAGAGAGCACACAGCTATCCTACTAACTTCACCGTCTGACACTCAGCAACAGACTTACTTGAAGCTTTTCTGTCTCTAAAAAAGTTTGTGGGATGGGCCATGAGCGTCGACAGTCAGACCTCCACCAAAGTGCGCCCTCTGCAACGTCACAGGATGCGTGCGCACACCTAAACAAGTCGCGTTTGTAAACTATTATTTTGTTTGTTGTAGTTGTTGTTGGTTAGTTTTTCTTGTTAAATGAACTGTATGACTGATTATTTATACATTAATGTAACTAAACTAAAAAAGTCGCATTTTTAAACACTCATGTGCCCTATATGCTATTTGCATTATAACGATGAATTCTTTGAAAAACATTTAGAGAACAGCGTTTGACAGACAAATAGTTAGTAGTAGTAATTAGTTAGTATAATTTCTATCTAATTCTTAGCTCTCCCCGGTCATTAAAATATAAACAACAATAATACACAGCTGATTTAAGCCTAATACCTTTCGAGCCATGCATTCATAAAGGTTCACTTCATAAGGCACCCATAACACGCAATTTACTTTCTGTACTTTTTTCTAGTGATATCATGTATGATATCTGGAAGGAGAGAATATCCCTTTTTATATTTATTTTGCCATTTAAAAAAAAACAACAACAACACAGTAGAGGAACAGTGGTAGGAATAGTCTGTAGAATTAGAGGTTATTGATAGATCACAGGTCAGCATGTCTTTTGAGTCATTATTGATAATTACACATGTAATAATAACAACAGGCATGTAATTATCAATTTACTATTTGACACAAAATAAAAATCAATACCCCATTACTGTATAATGTAAATTTATTACAAGCACGATTTTTATGGCAAGCTTTCCAAAAAGATTTCGGTTTCAAATTGCATTTAGTATATGGGCAGACTTTCATAAAGCTATACATATACATGCAAAAGAAAAAAATATATCACTGTTAAACAACCCTTAAGGTTAGTGTTTTACATGGCCAACCAAGTATCATGACACTATTTTACCATCCAAAAAATCTAAACATCTTTGTAGAAATAACTTTTTTAAAATGTACTACTTAACCGATCAAAGCAGTAATAAATGTATATACACAAAATAGACTCTGAATGAAAAATAGAACAATACATTCCCATGGTCAGTTTTCTTCTTTTTGACACAAAATGCCATATGTATATAAATATATATTCTATATTATATATGGGACCCAGCAAGCAGCTTTAAGATATAGTGTCACAAGGAGCAGAGAAAAAACACATACAAAAATTTGATGTCTGAGCTTTCTGCAATTTTGATTTTACAAATAATTTTAACAGATACTCACAATACACCAGTATATATCAATATATTTCATGAAAGACATTAAAAAAAAGTTTATGACATCAAACATGTGCCTGTGATGGATAAAAAGATTTATGAAAGAGTAATTAATCATAAAGACAGCATAAAGAACCACATAATTTATACAATGAATCATATTCTTTATAAAGCTGCATGAAAATGATTATTCAGATCATTAAATCAAATTCGTTTTGGATTCTCAAAATCAGAGTGTCACTGCAGTGTCAGTCAAAAAGACGTCTCTTACGTGATAAGAAGATGAAAAATAAATAACGGTAATTCTGTGACAGCAAAATATTGTCTTTGCAACCATTTTTCAAGGAGTCATCCAGTGTTTAATGTTTTTGTTTTTTGTCTCAGTCCCGGCCTAAAACAGGTCTTGCAATGTCCCAGACCTGCCACTTGGGCTTATGGGGCACCTAGTGAGTAGGCAGTGTGAACATTGTGGCAGTGTCAACATAACCATTGCCTGCCAGGACCATTTCGTTCTGGACCGGCATGGCAGTGTGACTGCAGGCTGTAGGCTTCTGTGTAGTGGTAACAGTGGACAATGTGTAGCAGTTCTCTGTCACTCCATTTGTCTCCAGGTCCTCATAAGGGCACCTGTCTTCTTCCATCACTTCTCTCTGAAGCAGCAGCATGTTCTCACTATTCACCCCCTTCACCTTACTGTAGTCCTCCCCCTGGGATATTTGGGGGAAGCCTTCGATGTGGCGACGGCCTGACACAACAGGCTGGAGAATAACCATATCCTCCTCGTTGACCCTCTGGACTTCAACATACTCAGTTGGCAGGAGAGCGGGCGACTGCAGACAAGCAGGTGCCTGTTTGTGGCCGATGCTGGAGATGTTGACATCGCTGTGGGCCTCGAGTTGACGGCGGGCCTGCGTGTGGGAATGGAGCAGGTGAGGTTGCTTGTTGCTCAAGCAGAACTCCCAGTAGCTCTGTCCGAGAGCCTCCTTGCTGCTGTGGTCAGGCTGGGCGAGGTAGGAGGACGTGGAGCCTGGTGGCAGCAGGCTGTCGGAAAGGCAGTGCTGTTTGGCCATCTCAACTGAGCTCCTTTGGTCCTGTGGACTTAAGCTGTACTGGGGCAGTGGAGAAAACACAGAAGGCCAGGTTTTCACCCTACCACTGGACATGTCAGGGCTAACCATGTCTTCATGAGCATAGGTCAACACTTCCTCCTCCCAGTTCTTCTGTGCCTCTGTCACCATTCGACTGCTTTCCTGATCTGTTTGCCTCTCTTCTTCCTTTGCCTCTCCACACTTATCCATCAGCAGAACATGGCTGTCGCAGCTGCCCCGGCCGGAGTCGCTGTCAGATGTGGAGCTCTCAGATTTGAGGCAACCATCATGTAGATCCTTGCTTTCCTCCAACATCAGCTCCTGCTCCTCGGGAACATACACCTCTAAGTACTCCACCAGCAAGTCCTCGTAGGTAGATAATGTGGCTGGGGGGAAATCAGACACCACCAGTGCACTGAAGACCTCCTTAGACTTGCCATTCTACACACAAAGAGGAAAATTCCATTACAGAAAAGTAGTGACACAATCAGTCAGAAGTCCTTTTTCTTATTTAAATATGATTATTTTCAGCAGATTAGAGTTATTGTATAAATCAAAACATTGTTCCATATGTTGCTGCTTTACCTTAAGAAGCTGCTTATCAAATCCTTTGATTTTAGGACCAGGGACTGGTGGCAGAATACAATGCTTCAGACTTCGCACATGAAAAATAAAAGAGATCTATGTCAGGGCTTGTAAGAAGCAGATGAAATTTAATAATTATGAGATGATAATAATCAATAATGATAATCAAAATCAATACTTCTCTTGCTGTATACTATAAAAGCCCAGAGCGGCTGCAGTTATATATAAACCATTTTATTTTTCACAGCTTAAGTATCCCATTGTCTCAAGATATAAAATTATTTCAGTGTAGGTTTTTCATTATCTTGAAATAACAAAATTATAATTTACGTTCCATTAATAAGAAATCAATGCAGATTATTAAATTGAAACTATTCTGTGATGGCCAGCTTTAAAATCTTGAAATAACTGTTTTTGTTAAGTAAATACTTGAATTTCAAATTATCATATTCCCATTATACATAAACTGTAAATTCATAATTTTCAATGACAATATAGTTGTAGTCAGACTTTTCTCCTCCTAACTACAAAACTTCATAAAGTGAATTAGATCTTTCTGTGCTTATCACAGCAAAGCAATGACTGATATCTCTACATAGCAATGTAATTAAATTGTTATCCCTGAATAATGTGCTTAAAAATAAATCAATATGAGTTCCTGTTTATTTTGGGGTAATGGGATAGTTAAGTCATAATCACACAGAAGCCAGTTTAATATCTTAAAATAATCTAATGATTAACTTCTGATCTTGAGGTAAGTGTGAAAACTACAGCTGCTCTGGGCCTCTGTAGCATAAAACATACTGTATTCATATTACAATCAAAAATAAGTCAACATATGTACAAACAAATTGCATAAGGAATTCATGATCATTGTTATACCTGCGCCTGTTCATGTGCAGAAACCATGTGAGGATGAGGAAGATGAAGGCAGAAAAGATCGTAATGAGGATCCACACTGACCTCTCCCGATGGAAATCTTTAAGACACAGAACAGAACAGAACGTGAGTGCTTCAACACAACATACCACCTTGTACTGTCTTATTATCTATTTCTTCCTATGTTGATTAATATTATAGGATATTAAATTTAAGTTTAATTCATAATTACATCCAGCTTTTATCCCATTACAAGTAGTTAAAGGAATAATTTATATTCTGGCTTGTTTGCTGAAAATTAGATGAGAAGAACGATACCACTCTCATACCTGCCTGTTCCATACGGGACTGGAGTCAGGATATAGTTAGCTATATATATATAGCTTAGCTTAGCATAAATACTGGAAACAGTGGGAACCACTAGTCTGGTTGTGTCTGAAGGCAAAAAAAATCCACCTACCAGCAACTCTAAAGCTCACTAATAACCACATTATATCCTGTATGTTTAATCCGTACCAAAAAACAAAAAGATGACAAGTTGTGGTTTTACTGGGGAACTCCAGGAAATCAGTGCTCCCAGCCAAGAAATAGTTCCAGCACAAAAATACCCATAACACCCCAACTTGTCGTTTTTACACTTACAGTTATTTTACGAATTAAACAAACCAGATATAACATGTTAGTTAATGAGCTTTAGAGGTGCTGATTGGCAGATTTATTTTTTACCTTTGGACAGAGCCAGGCTAACTGTTTCCCACAGTTTCCATTATGCTATGCTAAGCTAACCCTCTCCAGGCTGTAACCTTATATTTAACAGACAGCTATGAGAACGGTATTGATCTTCTCATCTCACTCTCGGCAAGAAAGCGAATGAGTGTATTTTCCAAAATGTCGAACTATGCCTTTAATAAATGCATTATATCTTATTAAAAAAGTATATGTTATATATGTATTGTGTAGTGTACTGTAGATAATTGTTGTTAGATGTCTTACAGTCAGGAACTTTGATGTAGGAAGTGGAACTCCATTCACTCCAAAAGCCATGATCAGGCTTACAGCGCACCTGAACAAAGTATGTACCACCTGACCGCAGGCTGAAAATGTTAAACGTCTTCTGCTGGCCTGCAAGGTGCATCTGGAAATACAACACACACACACACGCACACACACACACACACACACACACACACACACACACACACAATTGACACAGCATGAGCAGTTATGCACAGTACAGGCAGTCCTTCAAGTTGTCTTCATATAGATTATAAATGTTGTGTAGTTTTATATACAAAATAAATGTGATTTTATGAGGAAATTAATCCTAGGTGAAAATGTACCATCCTGTTAATAAGTTAATAGAGGTCAGAGGTCAAAGTAAGCTCCAGAACAGCACCTTAAGGCTCACTAACATGAGGCTTGACATGTGAAGGTTTCACATTTGGAAGACAAACATTTTAACCACCAGGCCACTCCCTTGCACGAGTAATGAGCGACGTACCTCCGAGTCATTTTCCCCCTCCAACTTGACACGGACCTCGTAGATGAGAGTGATCCAACCGGAGCGGGTGTCAGCCTTATGTGGTGGTTCCCATGACACCCGGAGGAAGGGCCAGCCCTTGTCCTCCATTACGGCCACTGTTACGTTCTCTGGAGGATTAGGCTTGACTGGAGAAGGAAAGAAAAAATGTAAATGAGAGAGGATGTGTTTTGTGTGCATGACTGAGACAAAGACAGAGAAAAAGAATTTAAGTGGATGATACAGTGGATGATGTTTGTAACACAGCAACACAATAGAAGCCAACTGTGGTTGTGTAAGGGTCAGGCAATACAACAGGAGTTTCCAGTGTTCCAGTGCTCCAGACAGGAATGCGTCCTTGTCTCTTCCTCTATGTAATAGTAAACCAACGCACACATCTAGCGGATGAACATTGTCACTGCAGGAGTGGCTTTCCAAATACTTGTTGAAACGTGTGACAACGTGGTTGCGATAAATGTTAATGTTTAGGCTTTAAGTTATCTTCTTGGAGACACATAGTTGACAATTGTGAGGTAAAACATAGATATTACTTAAGACTGATAACCAAATCAGGTCATTGCAATTATTAGACAAGGGGAAGGGGAAGAGGAGCAGTTTCAGATAAGCAGCCTCAAGGTCAAGGTGTAAGTCTTTTAATGCTATGGGTTTACACTCCCTTTTGGATATTTCATGAACAAAACATCATGCTTTTGTATTTAGCAACATGACAGGATGGGGCTAATTCCATACCTCATACAATATTTATATATTGTTAACGTAGGTCTGTCCAGTAATTATATTTAATCAGATGTCCAGTGAAAGGAAAAGGATGGAATTATTCTCAGTTTTTCCCAAACCAGCCACGTGTTAGTTTATCTCTCAACACTTTCAAACTTCCCTACCCTGCTCTCATACCCAGGCCTCATTAGTCCCTATTTTCAAAATGTGTCACAAAGATATTTTATATAAAAATATTTTATTTTAAAAAAAGGTAAGGTAATTTCCTAAAACAGCAGGGTGCTGCAGATTAAAACAATCACCACTCAAAGAGGAGAGAATAGTGCAGTTGTTGGGGACTATTTTCAGACAGATGTGGGATTGACTCAAAACAAACTACAGTGTGATCCGTGTTGATCGTAATAAAGGAACATGTCATCCAGTCAACAACCAGATTTTGGTCTTCATAGAATTTGTAGACAATAAGAAAAATATCCTTTAAGTTATTTAATTTCTCTTACATTTGATTTGATTTGATTATAATCAACCTTTATTCAGCAGGCTGACAAAATCATTTTTAATTTCACTGCTTTAAATGGTGACCTTCAGTGTGCAGTTACAGCTGGAGGGAGAGTAAGTACTATCAGAGAGCATTAGCCCCAGTGTAACCCAGTGTGCCATTGTGCAGCTGTGTGGGTGTGCGTTAAAATACCCTTTTTTAATCCTCATGGGCAAATGGTGCCTCGAACATCATGCTAAACCACAAGAAAAAATCATCCCCCCCATAAATAAATAAAATACATAAAAAGTAGCATGCATTGCCTTACCAATGTACATTACATCTATATCCTTGGGGTCAGAGAAGGTGCTGCCCAGTGCATTGGTGGCCACCACAGTGATGTTGTAGTTGACCCAAATGGACGTGTCATTCTTGTTAAAAAAGCAGGAGTTCTCTCCAGCTGTGCGGTAGTCGGGACACTCGTACACACTCTCAGAGCTGCAAGAGAGGCAGGCATGTAATCACACGTGTGTGTTTGCACTGTATTGCATTGTTAGACTTCTGAAGAACAGTATGCATTCTTTATGCTACAATTCCTGAAACAGTGTGTATGTGTGTGTGGGACAAGATGAGAATTGCACAGAGATTGCAAAATGAATGGGGCCATGTTATTCTGAATTGCAGACAGAAATAGAAGAAAAAGTTCTTAGCCTTGTGTATCATTGTCACTGTCAGAAGCTCCTACACAACCCTCTTTCCTACTGCAGGTTTCCTCGTCTCTAGGATGTTTTGTTTTCCAGAAGACATCAAAGATAACTCTGCTGACATATTGCGCATGAGCGCTTGGCCACTGCCACAGACACTTGGGTTCAAATCCCAGCAGACCTGGGTGTGTTAATGAACACAACGGGGAGTGTTTCATGTTTAGAAACCAGGGGAACATGTCGTTGTTGCTGTAGCAGCGGCTGGTGCTGATTGGTCAAAGGACCTGTTCAGTAGGGGGTAGTTCTCTGAAAGACGGTGTGAGCTTCCGAATGTATTACATTCACCCAGCGGTGAAGCTTCATGCTGTGAAGTGAAAGGAAGCAACTGGCCATTACTTGGAGGACAGCGTATGGTAGTTTACAACCTCCCCAGTCCAATGGCAGGGGTAGGCAATGACAAAAAATTTGCGATGGTTTCATTTCACAGAAAGTGGGAAAAAACAGCTCCCAGACATACTGCTGCTTTGACTCACTCATGTAATGTATCATGCTGAACAGCACTTGCTTTTAAATTAAAGTGGATTTGTTGCACAGCTGCACATGGTTACATTCTTCTGGTGGGAATGAAAAGGTAAAATGAAACTGAATGCAGCATGAAACGCAACACACAGCAGGAGATGTCCAAGGACAAATATGGTAAGCTAAGCTAAGTGGCTAAGACGGACATAAGAGTGGCACTGATCTCATTTAACTCTCAGCAAGAAAGCAAATAAGCGTTTTTCTACTACTCCTTTAATATCTGCATTATATCTTATATAAAGTATATGTTATAAGCCAAAATGCCTTTAACATTTTCCGCCCACAGTAACCTTGTCCTCCTCCAAACACTTTGTATGTCAAGAGTTTGTATCTGCTCTGCCACCCTCACGTTCATTCTCCTGAATTTGCACCTACATTTCCACCAGTCATGCAACCTTGCCAGTTGAGTGAATGAAGATTTGGAGATGAACAAAAATGTTCCAGTTCCAGTCCCACCCCTCCTTCTCTGCATCTGTGTCTGTTCCTCGCCACGGACCAACCCGACTCTCTGCAATCTTTATCCTCTTATACCTGCCCTCAATGCTGCCAACCACCAGCTAGGCCGCTCACTGACAACTGTGTCGACCTTGAGAATGTAAAGATATCCAATGGTGTTTGCTGCAATTGCTGTACTTATGCTAAGCTCTATTCTTCTTCCTCTGACATGTATGTTGATGTGACATCCTCATCTTTGCTGACTTATACTGCAGAGATCCTCAGTCTTGACTAAATCAAACCAGCCCATGCATCCTCCATTAAACCTCTCTCTTGGTGATGAACATATTGGTGACTGCTAACACTTTCTCACCAATCAGTAAGGTAATACAAAATCCAAAATTTAACAAAATTAAGTGAATGTGTTACTGCATGAAGTTAGAAGCCACTCACTTTTCTTTGCGATAGTAGAGGGCGTAGGTGGTGGGCAGTCCCCCATCAGAGCCCGGCTCCCACCAGCAGGTGAAGGTCTCTTTTTCGGGAGAACGGCATCTGGTCAGTGCGGGCTTCCCTGGCGGCCTGTGACCTAAAGACAGACAGGAAAAAGAGGAAATGAAAGCAAATAGTACAACGCATGCTAAACAATGTAAATAGAGTACAACAGATGTGACTTATGAATGATGTGTAATATACCACAAAATATCCACAGATAAACAACACTATTGGTTATCATCACTTATTAATTGTGGTGCCTTAACTCATTGCCAGAAACTTAAGGAGATACTGAGAGTGTGTTTCCGGCTACATCCAAACACTTACGCGTTCCGTTTGCATGCTGCGTGAAGAATAGCAGCAACAACAGCAGGACAACTTTCACGACTTTCTTCATCATGGCACCACAAAGCCTCATCTGTTGAATGGAGAAAAAAATAAAATAAAAGAAAGGTGAGTGTGGGGGAACTGTCTTATCTGTGCTCTTGATAAATCACATGACCCACAATGTTTGATGCTGTCCGCCACAACAGCAAACTGCTTATATCGTGTCACAACATGCTTGCATGACAAGGTAAAATTGCCCACTGTAGCTGCAATGTTTTCATATTGTCACACGCCCTGCTTGAGAGTGAAATCATACATGTAATACTAAAATTAATCTAAAGCTCCTGAAGACATCATTAGGAAGAGACAATGTAAAAGATGTCATCCACAGGTGAACTGGAATTAGTAGAGAAAAAAACCCCATGATGATATACTGGATACATTACTGCTGAGGTAAAGAGTAATGTGTGCTCAGAAAACATATCAGCAGTGATACAGAATAGAATTAAAAAGCAATTTGTTTCAGCACATTACTGAATTTAACTTAATTTACAGAACACCCACATGATAAAGAGATGGTAAGTATTAAAATGACACAAAATCTACAGAACCGTAAATGTGATGAACTGAAAGGAAACAAAATCCACAGCGAATGTATGCTGTTTCACTAAGGATTAAAAAACATCCTCTTCGTTTCTGGCTATCTCTACCAGCTGGCACATGCAGCATAACTGATTGCATAACCTGAGTTCTGGTGTTTGCTTCAACAACAGAGTCACACACAGCGGGAGGCTGGTTTGCCTCGCTGCAACCCGACTCCCGTTCACATGACTTTGACATCTGCATTTCCCTAGCCATGTGCAGATGTTTGAGTTGGAGATGATATAGAGGTTAAATAGATGTCAGAGCTGCATCAGTGGAGCCCTTCCCCTCACATGCTTTCTCAAGTGCTCTCTCCCTTTCTTCTGATTACTGATGATGAATTGTTGCTGTCAGTTGAGGATTTGACATAATGAATAAACAGAGCTCCTGACTTGCTCTAGGATGCATGTTCACATCCTCAGAATTGTCAAGCCAAAACAAATCTCATTATATGCAAATGACTCCTCTCTACAACAACACCCCCAAAGCATAAGGATCTCAAAAAACATTTAGCCAAAAAACAAACATGGAAAACAGATGCAAAACAAGGCAGTCATCTGAAAGAACAGACATTTTGTAGGTGCTCCACTATTTGCTTCTTATTTGCGTGTGACAAAATTGAACAATGACGTGCTGCAAAAAAATGCCTGTTGGCACAGGTAACAGGAAATGGAATCTAAAAAATGCATTTATAAACAGAAATTTAAAGTCAGAGACTATTATGTGACAGTATTTTTGATTTAAGCCAGTGAGAAGTCACTCTTCCTTTGGAAAAATGTATTGCTTGAACGGAAACTCTTTAATTTGTGTCTAATTTGTTATTTTGATTTGGAGCTTTTCTAGTGCCCCACCCGCACCTATGCTCCCACTGTCCCACAGTGTCAGTGCCTGATATAGCATGGCACAAGAAGCTCCTTGCTGGCTATGATGTTTTCTTGAATGCTTTGTTTAAAACACTAACAGTGAGCTTAGGTGAAAACATGGGGGTGCTATAGTGAAATCGAGGAGTGTATGTGGTATTTCTAAGAATGTCAACACAACACCTTGTGTGAAATACAACACTAAAGACAAGTTTTAGCTTGCAAAGACTACTCACTTACTGACTGCTTTTGAACTTCTTTGGATTTCACAAGACGATATAAGCCTGCAGGTAAATTCTGCATTAATAACATGCTGCCAGACTTCTCAGCGGTGTGGCTGCCTAGGCATGTGTTGTTATATCATGTCTACTGGTATGCAAATTTAAATTGAAACGTTTGTGATAGTCATATGACATGAAAGACTTTGGGCAGGTGATTGTTATAAACTCTTCTTGATGGTTCTTTAATTTCAATAACGTCACCACGATCTGATAATTGGCATTAAGCTCAAGGCACTGGAATAGCCTCCTGCTGCATATAGCCTTCTTACGTAACCAGTAGCCCAAACTGAATAAGCTGCTAAGCTGAGAAGGTGCTGGCCAACAGCGCAAAGCTCTTCCCTCACAGATAATATTGGTCTGAATGTTAAATTTAAAAGTATATTATGTAGATTCTCAGAGTACACTTTCTACTTTAATTTTTTTCAGTTGTACGTCAGGAGCACTCTGCCTCGTCTTGTTTGTTAATTATACTGTATATCCCAACACATGAATGGTCATCGTAGAAAACGAATGTACTTTTCCTGCTTGCTTGCTGACCCATTACTCCACACTAGTACATAGGTTAAACATGGTGACATTATGAACCACACAGTTAAAATGTACCCTTGAGAAAATTATATAGAAGCAACCAACTATGTGTGTTGTAAAGAGTGCCAAGTAAAGAGCACAACATACAAAAAAATCAGAAGTGAGTCAGTCAGGTCATTGTGAGGCTAAAGCCTAAATTCAGACTGGTGAATATGAACCATTTACGACTTATGTCCGTCATTGGCCTCTCAATTTCAGAAGGTGAGGAAAGAACGTGTCAAATTACATGCTGAGTTAAAATGTGAGCAGTGAAGCAAGATGATCCCCTCAGGCTCGGTTGTACAACAGCCCACCTTTGCAAAGGTGATTAATAAGGAATGTTTCATTCTCATGCAGTGTCAAAGCACGCTGAGGAGCACTGACCGACACAGCTGAGCACCACCGCAGCAGACAAGTACAGCAGTTCCGTTTCCAAGAACCTGGTTCTCTCTTCTGGAAACACACAAAGTACACAATATATCCTCAATGATTTACTGCACAGTCACGTATTTCAGTTTTATATTAACTTACTTTTTACATGGAGCGCAAATAAAATAAGCTAACAGGATCATTTACATACTAAATCATGCTTGATTTAACGGTAAAAAAATAACTCTTTTCCTCAGGGCATATGTGCTCTGCTGTAGCCATTATCATATTTGAAAGCTTCAGTATATAGACATATATACAGTGATGGTCTCTTCTGACTTTCAGGAACTGTGGCTGCATAGTGTATTTGCAAAGTAGATCAGCAGGTGTGGCATGACAAAAATGTCAGTTGCTTGAGTAACACTTACATATATGTCCCTTTATGAAAACGTATAGATAGTGTAAATTACAATTTGTAAATTTTACCATGATTTGTAGCGCAGTTTGGGTGAAGGAATGTGTAAAACAGATTCCAGGAATCTACTTTCATGTCAAAAACTTGACCAGTATTCTTGCTCAGACTAGAAGAGACTAGACACTTCCCCAGTACTGTAAAAAACCGGTTTGATCAGCACCAACGCCTTTCTAGGAAGAATTTTTTTTCTTATATGGGTAGTCAAGGGCAGAGAGCAACAGAAAACAAGAGTTAGAATTTGAAGTTGTGGAGTAAATTCCAAAGCAATGAAACTGCTCCCAAGGAGATAAACACTTGATTTTAATGACCCCATGGTCTTTGATCTATTGTCATACTCGGGTACACTGTACCTTTAGCAAATGTCAGTTAAATGAACAGTACAGACTCTAGGGGCTGCAAGTTGGGATTTAGACGTTTATTTTACATTATCATTAGTAAATCCACCCCTGAGTTTGGGAACATAAAGAATAAAGAGTAAAGTTCATATTTGTATGCAAGCCAGGAGAGGTATGACAGCAATATAAGATCCCAGTATAATACCAATCGATATGTTCAGGCATAGTTCTCTGACATATGTTTTGTTCCACAGAATACAATTTCACCTCATAGACATGGTTCAAGACAACATTTACAGTACAGGCAGGGTTCAAGATACACAGAAACTACACTGAAAGTACAACAATGTGACACAAATTCTGCACACAAAAACATGTATGCAGTGCGCAAGTAGGGTGGCGCTTACTTACACACAAACAGCCACTCGCATGTGTCTGCGTACATGGATAAACAACATCCTGGGATAATCAGACTACATTTATGACGAGAATAAAGTTGTCACAACGTCTTTCACTTGACAGCGTTAAAGAATTTACAGCTCTCACTCTCAACTACAGACAGTAAACCATAAAAAAGAAATGTTCTTGTGAACCACAAATTATGTGTTGCCTACTTCAGCACTGTTCCAGCTACATAACTGCCACCTTTTTACTGTAAAAGTGTAGCCTGTGAAATTGTACTTCCTCGATTGTCTACTGTGTATCCTGTGCCCTCCAGTGGGAAAAAAAAGGCTTCAAGGACAGCAGTCAACACACCCTCTGCTACCTTCAGCAATAATGATCCCACTGATCTTCGGCCGTATTGAAGTTAAGAAATAGGTTAGTGAGATAAGGGAAACATCTAGGATACCTCTAGATATAGTAGGCCATGACAGCTTACTATGGCTCCTGTGTTTAGGAGGGCGCAGCAATATTCCTTCAATACATGCGATTAGGAGAGTGGCTTCCAGTAGTTTAAGTGATACATTAGCCTGGTGAAGCAGTGACTGCATGTTTTTAAAGGTGAAATACAGCTGAGTTTCAACAAATAGATTTGATGGAGGTGGCTCTGCCGGGATTTAATTGCAGCTGCAGGCATGCGCTTTTCTGATGGTCAGTGTAATAACATCCCAACTCACCTCCATCTGGTTGGTCCTTATCAAATGGAAACAATGGAAATAGGTCTGTGTATGTACATGTGAGAAGGCGAGAGGAAAGAATAAATACTTTTGTCGTTTAGCTGAAAAACATTAAGGAGGGTGCATTAGGGAGTAATTGCCTTACAAAACAGCAGTAGTCATAAGGTTGTGAAGAGAATTTATTATCATGATTAACTACTTATTTTGGTGCCAATTACTATGTGTGCCACAGCAACAGCTGCCACCAAAGCACCAACCACTACATTATAAATGTTAATATAATGCCAATAAAGCTTGCAGGTTCTATTCCATTTCCAGCCAATGCTAACACAGATTTGATATGATATCTGTCATATGATATGGGCTGGGTCTTACATGTACACTTGTACAGAGAATACTCATATTACAGTAGAGTTTCTGCTATATCAAATGAGTCTTTGTTGTTTGCGTTTTAAGTAGGCGTAACAAAAGGTCAAAGCCAGCACTACCTTTTTGATCTAGAGAACTGATCAAACTGACGTTGACTGACTTGTATTTAATTAATTAATTGTACCCTTTAAACGTGAATAATTCATAACTTCAAAATATAGGCACAAGCAATGTACTGCTTTAAAATTATTTTTTTAAACAATCCTAAATAAATGTTATGCTTTAACCAAGCTGGCCTAATAATGACCTATTGTAACCTAATAATTGCAGCATGTAGTTAGCATGCAGTGCCCAACACTGACTATATAAAGCCCCGATGCAGGTCTAATAGTGGAAAGAGTCAGTAAACTGCAGGCACCTAACATTGTAATCCAGTATTGAGTTGATCAGCTCTGTGCTATAACGGCCAACTGCCTCATTCACCCCTCTTTCACCCCTTCTTAACCTGACTATAATGTGGAGGAGGAACAGATCATGACCATGGAAATCTCATTACACCACTGACACCCCAGCATCATCATCCTCCTACGCCAAAGGAAATAACCTGCCAATCAGTCAGTTGTCAACCAGGGAATATATCTTCACCAGAGCAAAACAAAAATCACATTCTAATTCCATGCTACACCAAACTGTGGGAGTCATTTTACAACTCCACTTCTCTGTCATTGGCCATGGAAGACATTGCATAACTGATTCAATCAAGTTGTTGTTGTTGTTGTTGTAAGTTGTGACTAATCAGCACAGCTGACATTTATTGGTATTTCCCTCTAAATTAATTTTATATAGTGTCAGTAGAACAAATGAAGATGCCACAATATGCAAGTTTGACATATAATTTCAGCTTTCCAGCAAAATCACTTGACTGACTGACTCACATGATCTGAAAACCTTAAATCACTCTCAAAGGCGTTCATCCAAGAACCAACCATGCTTTTTCATCTCTATCTTAAACTGTGAAATTATTCATTTAACATTACTGCATGGGCCTTTTTTACGTTCATTTTTGTATGTGTCAAACTTTTTTTGGGGGGGGGGGGCATGATAACATATAACTAAACACAAACACACACAGGAGCAACAGGCAACAAATTATACTGACAATATAGGCCTAACAATAATGACAAGACGACATACGAATCAGTTTGGTGTTACCTGCAATAATTAACAGATTTGGACTTTATAACATCACCTGTGACGACGATCAAAGTGAGATATAAAATGTATTGAAGTGCTGTTTAACAGGTTGGTGTGATCGTCAAACGGCCTGTCATCTGTGACTGGAGTGAACATGCTGTAAACTCTCTCCTGGCCCTGGGTTCATTCAGACCGGTCCTGATGACACAACCTGTACTAAGAAGTAAATGTGTGTCTTACCAGCCGCTGACCGGAGTTTTCAGTCTCTCCCTCCGTGCCCTGGCCGTGGTGACTCCGCTGCCGGCTCCCAGAAGAGCGGACTTACCGACTTGTCTAACTGGTTTACCGGAATGACAGGAGACAAGGGCACGTGCATTACCGACCGACCCGGACAGCTTAGCCGTCCCGACAGCGAAGAAATCGCAACATCCACTCTCAGAGTCTCTATGATCCTGGGGAGGGCGGGGCAGAGGAGCCCATCCCTCCTCTCCCCCGCCCGTGTAAATCCCCGCCCACGGCTTAGGGTTGTCACAGATCTGGGTTTCAAGGAGGGACATGCTTGCTAGACGAGTTTGACATCCATCAGAAGTTCCTCAAATGCCTCACAATTGAAAACAATTTGGAGGGTTGGGAGCTTTTAATATAGAATCTACTTACTACAATCAGTTTTAAAAGCTCTGTGTGTTTGTGTGTGTGTATGTGTGTGTTATGGGATGGGATTACCTCTCTGTGGTTAAGGTACTATCCTGGAAATGAATGACAGTCAATGTAGTGTGTGTGTGTGTGTGTGTGTGTGTGTGTGTGTGCAGTGGTGGAAGAAGTATTCAGATCCTTTGCTTAAGTAAAAGTACTAATACCACACTGTGAAAATACTCCACTTCAAGTAAAAGTCCTGCATTCAAAACCGAACTAAAGTAAAAGTATGTATTATCAGCAAACTTTACTGAAAGTATCACAAGTAAAAGTACTCATTCTGCAGAAAAATGGTCCCTGTCAGTTTTTTCCTATTATATATTTATGATGTTTCTGGATTCATATTACTGCTGCATTAATGTGTATGTTGCATTTTACTGCTGTAGATGTTTAAGATTGTGCTCATTTTAACTACTTTATATACTGTTGGATGGTTTAATCTACAGCAATGCTAAAAAATTGTAAGCTGTCAGACAAATGTAGTGGAGGAAAAAGTACAACATTTACCTCTAAGAGAAGTAGTGGAGTAAAAGTACAAAGTTGCATAAAATGGAAACACTCATGTACCTCACATTTGTACAAGTACAAGTACTTGAGTAAATGTACTTAGTGTGTGTGTGTGTGTGTGTGTGTGTGTGTGTGTGTGTGTGCGCGTGTGAGAGAGAGAGAGAGAGAGAGAGAGAGAGAGAGAGAGAAACATACTACTACTCCACAGAAGCCATGTCTTTATTTGTCAGGAATGTTGTAAAATTCCCTGGTAGCCCACAACTACTAAAATAGACTTTAAGATGTTACCCTGTGGTACAGCAATACACTATGCCCTTGCTGTAAGTATATTCATGTTGTGTGTAAAAAAAAAAATCCTGTGGGATCCTGGTTTTCTCTGCAAAAACAATAAAAGTCACCTCTCCTCCTGGCAACCCATTGTCCTTTTTTGCTGCTGCTACCTTAGTGACTTGTACTCACTCTACGTATGAACAAATATTGTAAAACACGTGACAATCAGAACGCCTGCCCTGCTAAAACAGTGTTTATCCTTTCACTGGTTCCGCTTACTGGGAGCAGTAAACATAGTAAGGTCTCCCAGTAAGAGATCTCCCCCCTCCCCCTTCCATGTTCTGTCCATGACTCACTCTCTCTTATTGATTCATTAACATGTGTTTATCTCTACTTAAACTGTTTGATATGGATACTCAAAGGATTGATACACTCCTTTTATGTAGTATAATCCTCTAAAAGGAAAAAAAAAATCATATGATACATATAGAGAAACACAAATCCTCTGAAAGAAAGGTACAGCCATATTTGATTTACAACAGGATGTAACCCTGACCATGATGTTCCCACTGAAAGGACTATGTGTATCTCTGTTTAAATAGCATAAAAAGAGGTCTTGATGTGTGGATGGCACCTGCGATAAAACATGAAGTAAACATGATTCTGTATGAACAGCAACTGTAGGTGAAAAACACATGCTCTCTGCAGATGTAGGCTGTAAAAGATCACAGATTTCAGTTGTTGGAAATTCACAGAGATGAATGAATTTAAGATTCCTTCAGGGATCTGTCTGATCTGTATCCGATCATTGTATCCTGAACTGAACTTCCTTTTCTCTCATTGTGTCGACTTCGTGGGAAGCCACACCTACAGAGATCTTACAGACACTGACGCAAATACACATATGATGCATTGATGTCAAAGATGGAGGCTGAGAGAATGGGAATTCCTGGATGGTACATGGACAGCAATGTGTGCCTGGCATTTATATTAAAACTGTCTTCAGGTTAAATCAGGTGAAGAAAAAAATCAAGTAGTTGGTTGTTCAGATATTCAGTACAATACTGGATTGGTCTCTATCAAAATCATAATAGAGGCAAACTAACATTTCAGTGATATTTTCAGTTTATCTTTTTCAAAACATTGGTTCTATGCACTTTTTGTGATGTGTATGAAGTCTGGTGAAAACAAAAACCTTCTCTAATATATTTTTTATTTGAACATATTTATTTATAACATATTTATTTATATTTTTGGGGGGGTGGCTTATTGATCAACCTTACCTGCATATTCTCCTACATGTATGTAATAAATGTACATATTTGGGAGTAAGCATAGAATAATTCTGTGTTGAAACATGCATTTGGGTGGAGTGAATGATGGCCTTGTGGGCTAACAAGAGCGGCTTGGGAAATCTCTGGTCCTCCCCTTTTCAGCTCTACTTAGAAGCAGTAATATTACATAACATTGCCATCTGCTCTTCACATTGATTTAAAAGTCCCATTATACCACAACGCCATGGTGAACGCCAGTGAACACTTGAACAAGGACGCGCTTGATGGATGACCACAATATATAAGATTGTTTGCCCTTTTAAAAATTTTTTATTTTCTCTGTCATTCATAATAAACGTTTTCGTGTTGGGGGCGTAGCAGTGGGTGAGGTTTAGGTATGATAGCTTGAGTGCCTGTGCTTGTTCGCTGATGCTGGCGCTGGTGCTAAAGATGACGACTGAGACAAGACCTGCAGTCAGGGGTGAAGGACTGAGCTTCCTCAATAAAAACAGTTTACAGCGTGTAACTTCGGTTTGTGTGCGTGTGACATTTGCTCTCTCAATCACTGGACACTGAGGAATCAGTAGGATACAGAGACAAACCGGGCCAAACGATGATGATGATCATGACTATGTAGTGACATCTAGTGGCGCTTTTGGGAACTGGCTTGACAAATCAGTCTGTTCAACGACCCAACACAAAGGCTATAGATGTTGCCTATAGGAAATTAGGGTATGTCTTTATTGACAGAGTATAGGCGTTTGTCAAAGGCCTACCTGACTGAATGATGTTTTACGTTTTTATTTTTTTTTAATATGTTTTCTGAATGTGTGTATGTAGTGTGGTAGAATTAAATTAGTGCAGAAGGCGTCTATAGGCGGCAGTATAGGACCGGTGATGCTCATAAACGGGATTTAAGAAACAAACAATATTACATTCACTTATCTCTCGATATGTTAGCTAACTATGATTGAATAATAAATGAATGACAAAAAGGCATTATCAGTGTCATCTACAGTTAAAAACTTACATATAATCAGTAGTTGAAAACATTATTTTTAGACTTGTTTAGACTAAATATTATATATTTATGATTTTATCGTGTCATATGAAACACATCGCACATATAAATCATGTGAGAAATTCACATATTGGCATTATGTGGCAATCGAACCCTAACCCAACAATGAATCAATCAATCAACAAACAAACAAAAAAATCTTTGCCACGAACCTGCAACAACAATAATAGTACATTTAATATTTTTGTATCAATCATATTTATTAATTGTATTGTCTGTTCTCATGGATTAACTTTTCATTCAGTGGGCAACGTCTCTATGCTTTTAATGTATTTGTTTATGTATTTTCACATAGTAGGGCCCTAGCTATAACCTCACAATATAGGCCTATTTTAGTCCATTGTTATCATTGTTTACCATAATTATTTACTTATATTATATTTTATTTATATAAAATTATAAATGCTGAGCAAGAGAAAGCTAGAGTTGATTTAATTTCCTATGGTGACTCCTGTAACTTTTGCCGCTGCATCGACCTAAAGTCGATGTAAACATAGCTCTGATTTGATATAATCTGGTTCGTTCTGTGCATGTAGTTTATGATTGGCTGTGTTACAAGCCCCGCCCCTACCATGAACGCGCTCAGGGCTAAATGGTAATGACCAGAGCAAGTAACCACCTTAATGGGACCAGTTAACTGTAAATGGTGATATTATATATTATATAGATACCTAAAAAATCCTGACAATGTGAAACTTAATTGCTTTGCGAGATACAACCTCTCAGACAAACACCCTGAAAAAAGGGGAATGCTACACAAACACACACACACACACACACACACACACACACACACAGCTCCACGCCCTCTCCATATATTATTGGTCAGTGAGGAACTTTAGGGAGTTTACGATGTACTTGATTGGTTGATATTGACAGCAATCACGTCTAATCGGTACACCATTGGCTGAGCTGTTAGGAGGAAGTCAAGTGTCAAAACGTTTCGGGTGATAAGCGAGGAGTTGACAAAAGCGATCTGTCTCAGTTGAAACGTTTTGGACACAGTTTTTTTTTTTAAAATTTTCTAAATTGTGTCCTGGACGGACCACGCTGGGGAGGATTACGTTATCCGACTGCGAACCAAACCCCCGTGCCGTGTCAAGGACTTGGTCTCACAGTGGACTTGACCACCACCGCACGGCATAGAGAGGAAAGTGGGACTTTATTGTTCAAGGCTAGCTAGCTAGCTTTGCCAAGCGGATTGTTTTCGTGTGTGTAGCGTGGACCGCAGGCTATATGGCTGCGAATTACGAGCCAATATATGGACTTTCTGAAGATGAGGTACGTTTGATTCTCAACAAAGCTTTGTTCTGTAGACTGTAATCATGAACAGGTTTCTCTTACGATGGGTTCAGCCAGAGATAGCTAACACCGACGTTAGCCGATAGGCAAGCTAACAAGCCCTCACCCACGGTAACATGTTGTCAATGTCCTGCCCCCAGTCTTCGTGTCCATTAAGTTTACTCGCCTTAATTTCACTAACAACTGCACCACTTCAGAGTATTGAAACTAAACCCTTCAATTCGACCGAGCAAGCTAAATAGTCTCGCTGCATCCTGTATTTGAATTCATGTGTGAACGGCTTGTAGCACGACTGGTACCTCAAAGTGCTATTTTGAAGCCCAGGTGTGCAGAGGAGAAATTGATTAATGTATTGGATGGAGGGCTGGATGACATTACAAGCTAAACCACTTTGTCAGGTTTGAACATCGCCTCTCGTCAGTAATCGAAGCTGCTGCCCTGCTGATCACTAAACTAGTTTAAAGACCGAGGCTGAGGCATGTCAACTGAGCTCCGTGTCGCCTTTGACATTCAGACTTGCATCAGTAATGTAGTATAAAGTAATTCTATAGTGCAAACGTTGTTTTACATGGCAGCACGATAGTCACGAGTCAAACATGACTACTGAGTGACTAACAAAATAATTTGCTAACCGAGCAGCTGTCATATCAGCCAACTACCTATCAGACATTACTAATTCAGTCAGAAATAGTAATGTTTGAGATTTTTTGGATGATCCAGATGGATGACTAAAATAATTCTTTCATATGTTCATTCAAGGTTCTCAGGGGAAAATAGGGGCGTGACTCTGCTTGTTGAGTTTGTCCTCTGCTTTCATCAGTAGGCTAAACTGTCACTCTTTAAACAGGATGCAGGAGAAATTTGACAACACAGAGGACTTTGGAAAGGATTGGCTAGCTTTTGGTTAACATTCACCATATTACAGATATTAAATCACACCATGTAATCTCCACAAGTAAAGGTTTTAAGACAATTGTGTGTCCACATTCCTTGAGACACTGGACTTCCTGTGACCATGAGGTAAACGTTCAGTAATGCTATACCCTGTGAACAAGGCCATGGCCTAAGGTAACAGCTGGATTGGCCTGGGCTTCCAACCCCACTCCCTCCTTTGCTTTATTCTCTAGCTGTTGTCATATATAAAATTGAGACAGAATTTGTGGCTTTATGTAAATGTCACTCTATTCAGACAACCCACCAAGAAGCAGTGTGTCAGTGATTTTACTTTAGACCCCATTTCTAGTTGCAGTGAAGTAGAGAAAAGAGTGTGTGAAGCTGTAAACCGAGCATGGTGTGAGGTGGTTTAATTCAAACTACATTTTCTTCTACAGGAGGTGCTGTGGGAATTACATGCATACATGCTTACATTAACTAACATAATGGTCATACAATACAGGGATAGTCAAAGTAAGATTGATGAGCAAACATGCCAGTAAGTCTACACATTTTGCTTTATATATGTTTTTCTCTGCAATATTTCATTATAGCTTATGTCATCTGCCAGGGTTTAAATGTTAGTGTCACTCATGACTAAAAACTTTCCAGATACAACTCATTTCATTTGTAGGTCAGGGTATTGACGTAAAAAAAAGACAGGTTAGTGCAGCCAGCAGCTTGAAAAGTTTGAAGTGGCTTGATTGTGAGGTTATGAGATCATTCTTCTATGAGTTTGATTAAATGTTTTAATCAGTCATCTCTTTCTTCTGCAGCATGAAACGAGAGTGCTGCGGGTTAAGGTCATTGCAGGAATTGATCTGGCGAAGAAAGACATCATTGGAGCCAGGTGAGCAGCACAGGACTTTTTTTATTTTTAGGACACACCAGAAGATGCTGTTTTCATCAGAGGTCTCTTAGTAGTTACACTGTTATGCCACTTTCATGTCATCATTGTGAGGTCGATGTGTAGGTCTAGTTCAGGAGCACTGCCCCTGATATTGCACCTCTTTTGGCCAAGCTAGTCTTATATTTTAATATGTTGGCTGGTGTTTGACTCTCTAAAGATCACATATGTCTTGTTACAATATTTAAGCAAGGCACTTAGGTCAACAATAATGATTTGTCAGGGATATTTATATGAGAAGAGCTAAACATAAGACCAAGTGCAGGACCTGTAGATATGTCATTGCATATAGCTTCCTGCTCTTTGATTTAGAGGGACTCCTTTAGTCTGTCCTTTCAACCGTGCACAGTACAGTGTCAGGCACTTTCACTACATTCCTTTTACTTACAAAGACCTTGAACTCCAAGTGTTAATCAATGATTACCTACCTGCCTCTCCTGTCCTATTCATAACCCACCTCTATTACAGTTTTCCAGATAAAAGCGTTTGACTAAACGCGACACAGATGTTAAACTTAAAATTTTGAGAGTCTCTGAAGCGTTATGTTCATCAAGAGGTCTTATGTCTGGCATCCTTTTCCCATGTGTGATTCTGTGATGAAGCGTAACCCGCTGTGATCACAATTTTTATGTGACATTGCATAATATCCTTCTGTGGATGTGAAGTCTGTGTTTAGTTTTTTTTTTTGCATGACTAAGTGCTGTGACTTCTGCCCTGAATGATAATTACCTACCTCTCTGTACCTGAAGTGCTAGAACGCTGTGATCAATTAACAATACACAGAGGGACCATCAATGCTAAATCATTATCATTTAGTTCATGCGCCAAATGGAAGTGCTCCTTCTTAGTCCAGACCAAATGCATCATTCTGTCAGTCCAGGGCCTAACGTTGAGGTTAATACCTGTTTATTTTTAATGGGTTTAGATTAAATGACTGAACCCATTTATGTACTTGCTTCAGTCAGAATGACCAACTATCCTTTCTGCTACAGATTTGTTTTTCATTCAGGAAGTCGTAGGCTGCCATTATTTTCAAAGACACATTTAAAACAGTTCAGTGACATACTGCTGGACTTCTCATGGGCATTCCTTGCTACTCTGGTGTTGATGTTAGCGTATAAATCAAATCAGGTCAAACTAATTTTAAGCTTGTCAAAAAAAATCAACATTATGTCTAGCCTAGGGATGCATACTTCAGCTCTTTGACCTACAAAGGTGCAGTTAAATACCTGGATTGGTCTGTACATAAACATGTAACACAAATACATTTTGCAGTACGCCAGTAATGCCATCCCAGGAAACACTCAGAACATGCTGCCTCACTGAAGATTGCTTATTATCATTCTATAACTGCATGCTCATCAGTAACTGAACAACAAGCACGAGAAGTTCTTAAGAATAGTCTAGATGAGACCATTTGGGAAAAAAATGAATTTTTTAATGTTCTTGGTATCTGGCTGAAATTGCCATATGACTAATGTAAGCCTCATCTAAATTTGAACACTGTTCCTACTGTTGTTTATAGTAATGCATTGTATCTGAGCTATGAGAAAGCGGACATTGTCAGAGAAAGAGCCTGGCGTGTTCAGTGCTGTGTGAGTGCTACTTGTATGATGCCAGAGTGCATGTGTTAGCATCCTGATGCCCTGCTGGCAGCACAGCTCAGCCTGGCTGAGGAGAAATCTGAACTGTAACGAAGAAACACTGAATGAGGTCTCGATGTTTGGCTAGCTACCACAGCAGACAGTGCTGACTTGGCACTCTGTCATCTCATAAAATGCTCAATTGGTACTGGCTTGTTCTTTTCTTTGTTTTGCTCCTGTTGGTCCAAACCTGTTCCTGTTGCTGATGTATTCTGTAATACAGCTACTTTGTTCTATTGTGTTCTGCTTAGGGCTGAACAAAATGCAAAACAAATCATATTGCGATTATTTTGACAGATATTGCGATAGGAGTCATGATTTTAGTGGGAATGGTAATTTTCGCATTTCATTTTCACTGAAAAAAATATAAAGATAATGATGTGATGTGCTGGTGTTTGTACCAAACAATCATGTTCGCTTACGTCTGGAGATTATAATTTGTAGGCCCGGGGCATCTCTGTAGCACCACAATGCTTCATTTATAATGGTATGTTGTGACACATTTGACCTTTATCAAAAAATTGCAGCACCTGCGATTTGGATATTGTACTTAGCCATATTGCAATTTGTTTTTGTTGTTCTTGCGGGGTGTTATTAGAAACTCGGGGAACTTGCGCGTAATCAAGCAACAAGTGGAACAATCTACCATTTGAATCCAGCAGCCTATGCTGGCTTTCATTTCCCGGTGTTGACCTGAAGTAGCCTCTCTCCCTCAGAAGGATTTTTGTTGATAAAAGGAAGAAGACTAGAAGGGGTCTCAGTGCAATCTAGATACAGTAGGGCCATTGTTTTTGTTTAGTCACAGCACATCACAGAACCACACAAACACACAATTAGAGGCTGTGGGGTTTCTGGGGATGTTAATTAGCAATCAAGCAACAGCAGTTTTGCTTGGGGTATGTTTGCTGTTCATTTTTTAATACTTCTCATTCCCATTCTCAACTCTTTCCTTAGAATCAATGTAAGGCTGCACTCCAACTGGCAGGCCAAATCTAATTTTGGGTATATCCATAATGGAATTAGATTGTTGCTTATATCAAGTCTGGAGCGCAAAAAATCCCATGGAAACAGATTAAGCTAGGACAAATCAAATTTAAAACACATTCATAGATGGTTTGAAATGTGATTCAAATCAAATTTCTAACCTTGTGTGTTAAGTCTAGCCACTGCAATCAAAATGTCATCAACTACACAGGTAATGCAACATGTAACACCAACTTTCCACTCAGAGAATGGGAAAAAGAGCGATTTTAACTTCCTTAGTGTCATTTGGGTATGATATTGTGTTGGTGTAAAGAATTAGACGACGTTCCTCTATTCTTCATGTAGCCTGCAGCTTGCTGTTTTACTTCCACATTGGAGAAAAACACTATCTGTTACATTATGTGCGTATACATTGATAGAAGTTCAGCACACAGATGAGCAGCAAAGGACTGAGGAATTAAGCTTTACTGGAAACTTTGACCTCTCAGAACGATCTATTAGTCAATGGATTGAAAATTGATAGGCTATTCCCAGGTTCTCAAATGTGAGAATTTATTGCTTTTCTTGGTCTTACATTACTGTAAAATTAATATTTAGGGGTTTCTGACTGTTGGTCAGACAAAACAAGACATTTGATGTTGTGTAAAAACCCTTCAGCCACTGTGTTTGTTTTTGTTGAAAGTGCCACCTCTCCACATACTACCTTCTTTGTTGTGGACAGAATACAGACAACAGGAATACATATGAATGTGTAAAAATAAAAAAATGTAATCTGAAAAAGTAGCAAATCACATTTGTGATTTTGTTAGACAAGTTTGTCTTTAATGTAAAAAGTATAGGGATGTGCCAAGTAACTGATTAAAAAATGTGCACTGTCACTACACACACAGACTTGTGAGAAGTTTTTCTTCAAAGGGAGATTTTGTAAAGGTATAACCTGACACTGTACCTCGCGTTTTCTGCTGGGACTGAGATCAGTAGAGTAATTGGTCTTCCTGGTGAATAGTGCAACTCTGCCTCTTTATCCAGAACTCGCTGGAGATTTCTGCCCTGTCACCACCTTCAAATAAACCAATTGGCTATGTTTAAATAGCACAGTCACAAACACCCTGCTTACTATTTGCGCTACTCACATCAAAATGTTTTGCATTTTCTATGTTTAGCATTCTGCTTTGTCAATAAAATATTATAGCCTTATCTCACAATACCCAAATGCAAGCAGTTTTTTATCTACTGGGTTGTTCGGGGCAGACTCAGGTTTCAGGTCTGGTCTGGTGTGTTAGAGTGTAGTCCAGCAATATGGGCTCTGGCACCTGTGTCCACAGTTAATATGATGTTAGATTGGAAATAGGACTAACTTAGGTTAGGCACACTAGGGTATAAGGTATATTGTATGTTTTTGTTGTACAAGGTGGGGATTCCTAATTCCCTTTAAGACCTAAAGGTGTCTCTCAGTACTTGGTACTCAAAAACTGCCAAGCACTTAATGTTGCCACTTAATGCAGGGCCAGATTTGTACTGATATAAACCATAATTTTGTTCATTGTATTTTGGCTTATCTTCTTAAAAGGAAAACAGCAAGTTTTTAGAAAGTTTATTCTCACCAATTGGAAAAATATTGTTTTGGTATTGATACTGAAATGTATTTATTCTGTCAGCAGTGCTATCTGTATATATTTGAAATATTATTGGGTAAAACCTCATAATAACGTGGGGAGCAGATTTGTACCTGTTAATTTGCATGAGCTGTTACAATCTGAGAACTGCGAAAGGCTCAAGATCACTTTTTCACCACTGACTTTTTTTATTCCTGTTTTGTTTTTGCAGCGATCCTTATGTCAAACTTTCTCTCTATGTTGCGGATGAAAACAAAGAACTTGCCTTAGTCCAAACAAAAACCATTAAAAAGGTAGGTCCTAAGGTAAGAAGTTGCTTTGAAGCATGCTGTTGCTCCTTCCCCTGTTCTGCACAGACCTTTGGCTTGTAGTTTCAGGCCTCATGAACTCTGTGTTCATGCTGTATCGGATTGGCCACTCCTGCCACACTAATCTCCTCCCACACACCTGCATCACTCATTTACCATACAGCCTCTTAATGTGGCTTTGTTTGTTTGAGAACACTAGATCCTCCTAATCCCACCCCCAACACTACCACCACCCTTCCTTCAAATCAAGTCAATCTCATATCATTTTGAGAGATGGAAACCACAGTTAGTCTCTAGAAGGCAGTGCTTCCTTTCCTGCTCAGTGGAGTGTAGAGGGAGACATTGGGCAAGCTCTTTTCCCCCAGTGGCCTATTTTGGGGAGGAAATCTATTCTCAGCAGGGGGAGCTATTACTTGCTATTAGTGTAAACTCCATTTAGAAGATATCTTAATGTCAATTTGGACTGTGATTTTGAACCAAATGTCCATAGTCATTGTTCACATTGTGGGATGCTTTGGGCTATATGGTTTAAAATCTTTATTCACATGTAATGCAGAACATGTAATGTTATTCTGCATTACATGGTATTCACTGGCTAGGATTTGTTGAAATACATAATATGCAGGGGTGAAACATGATGTAGCCTGACTCTGCAAGCTGCTTCTTATTTCTTTGTAAATTTCTTCTCTTCTTGGTAGTTAAAGTTAGCTATGTGTAGTTGCCAGCCAACCCTCTGCTGGAGTCAGGCAGCCCAGGCCTCCATGCAGGCAGACATATGCTGCCAGTGGCCACGGTTGCCTTATTGGATATAAATAGCTGACAATGCACTGCTATGTGGAGCAGAAAAATCACTGCTCTGCTCCACTATGGGCTCTATGTGTCTTTAAGTGGGACACCTTTGATGGCTAAGAGTTTGGCTTGTGGTGAGATGGCAGGAAAAATGATGACAAAAAATGAAGAGCAGTCTGAGACTAACATCAGTAAGTTACCCTGAGACTATTACCAAACATTGATATTTGGCATACTATTCTGGAAATTTTCATTATTTGACCAAGGTAAATTTGACAGATTTTAGTGTTAAATTGGCTTTTTGTCAAAGGGCAGCGGGTTCATTGTAATTCTGGTATGTCAGCAGTTGTTTTAACAGAGATGTTATTTTATCGCTGCCGTAAAATGTAGCAAAGTGTTTATTAATCAGAGTGACTTGTGAAATTAAGGCTTCATTGACATTCTAGTGTTTAAGTAATTTCAATCACCAAAGGAATTTTAATGAGATGTGTCACATAGTTCTTAGTCCAATAAAATATCAAATGTGTGAGGTAGAAGGAGAGAGTCTGTGCATCCACATTCTGAGGTCATCCATCCAGAAAGTGGGTGAAAATCCTCGTGGCTGTTAATCTAGGCACTAACGCCAATGACTGGGACCTGTTGGTTAGCTACAAACTTCCTCTAACAACGTAAGGGGATCATTGACACACAAGATTGAGCCTAATTTCTCACTTGGGCTCTCTTCTCTCAGTCTGAGTTGGATAGGTTTCATACATCTGTTCTGTTTTCTTTGCAAACAAATGATGGTGTCCACTGTGCTTTAATACACAGTTAATTATTAGTCTAACCATGTCTATACTTTGTGTTTCAGACCCTCAATCCCAAATGGAACGAGGAATTCTACTTCAGAGTGAGTTCATTATGTGTCAGATTCCCTTTCTTCCCAGTATCCTCCACTACGATGGTTTGTTATTGCACTTGTTTACTCTAGAGTGGTAGTGTTAGAGTTGTTAATCTTTGGTTGCAGTTTAACTGGAGTCCCACCTCCTCCACCACTGTAATCAAACAGTCCATATTAGACTTTAGAAGCTTAGCTACATGCGTATGATTACTCCTCACTGGTTATTTATAAAAGAATTATAGTTCAGCACTATGTTATAATGATTAGGAGATTGACTACCTTCTAGCCACAGTAGTTGTGAATTATTGTGACGCAAAAGCAAGCAGGCAGTTGCCTACAAAGTGTTTGTATGCATGTACATCTGCATTGGCTTTGCATGCCACATAACCACTGGATAACTGCTGTATTATCTCCCCTGTTATTTTGTTGCCAACGCAGGTGTGTCCGCAGAATCACAGGCTACTCTTTGAGGTGTTTGATGAAAACAGATTGGTAAGATTCACATTTTGTAACCTCTCACCCTTCACTTCCTCTGTGGCTTATATCGCACATTATTTTTAATTTGTCATGTTTTGACAGCTTTCACCAACAGTTGATTTATTTAGTTCCATCCACCGCAATCCTCATGCCTCATTTAATTTATGTCATGCAGTTTGTTTCTGCGATTTAGACGTTGTATTGTCTTGATGACATCTCATTCCATTTCAGTTGGTGATAATGGGCTTTCCAGTAGTAATTTCTTTTATGGTTTAGTCTCAATAAAATGTGATGATTGTAAAAGTCATATTGTTGCATACCTGTAAGTCATTTTCCAGGAATAGTTCTGCTTTCATTTCACCACAGGGATCATCAACAACCTGGAATGATTTCTTTTGACTTTATCTGCACCCCTGTGTCTTTGCAATCTTCTTCTTGTGAGCTCTCTGACACATTGCCAGATTTGATATCACAGGATTTCAACTGTAGGCTCAGTCAAAAGAAATGTATCGCAGTACACATGGAAGAAAAGTGGACAGAGGTGGCGTACGGTCTGTTTCTCTGCTAGTTTAATTGCTCTGCTTTAAGGCTGTAGTCCACTAACAACTGCTACATTCATCTTATGTCAAATTTCTCAGATTTCCCCCACAGACGAGAACACTAGCTTACTTGACTTGTGAAATGAAGCCCGTTGTAGGCCCTCAGTTGCCATGACAACTAGATTAAATGTCTGCACAATGTTGAGTTGCAGCAATTAAAAACAGCACGAGTAGGTCTTGATAATCAATTCATTAATTCATGCTTATGTATAACCTTCACCTTGGCAAAGCATCTTCAGAGGAGACAGTGGCGAGTGAAGTGGTTGTTGACATAATGAAGACATTATTCTGTGGAAGAAGCAAAAGGCTTCCCTGAAAGGGGCTTAGGACTGCAGTGATATTTGTTTCTTTTCACGTACTCTGGGCTCTGTATCTTGAGTTTAATGTTTGATAAAACAAACAGCGGATGCAGCCCAACATAGTATTGATGTTCTTGGCTGGATAAGGCACATTCTGTCTGGACCTTACAGGTTCAGGGCTACCGCTTTTGTGCATGGAGGACCAACATGAGAGATCGAAAGATTTGAGCTTGTGGAGTGTCTTCTGTTACACCACATTTTGTAGTTTTCCTGATAATCAAGTGAAGATAGGTACATTTTATGATTAAATCTCATTCAGTCACTTTAATGTGCATGATTCATATACTGATAAAATCAGTATATGCATTGTTGCGTGTTGTGTTTGTGAATGTTCTACATGCCTCTGCACGAGGGGGAATCGCTGGCGCTCAGCCCGCTCAGAAAAGGACAGCTCTAATTTTTCCCTCAGTACAGTGAGAACTCTCTGCTGCCATATAGAAGAGGATGACACAAGAAAGCACAGGCAGCCTCAAGCTCAGTCCTCTCCTTATATGTCTGAGGAGGTGCTTTTCTGTCTATCTCTAGGTGCATGCCAAGGCAGCTCCTCCACCACTGGCCAGTATTTCTTTGAAGGGGCTGCTTGTTCTCTTGCATCCATTAGTTTATGGTTTATTTGTCAGGAGAGATGAAAAGTTTGACTAAGTTTTGTGCTATAGCATGTGTGATAGATTGTGATGTACATAGAAATACTGAATACTACAAAACATAGGAGAACTATATATGAGACTGACAGTTAACATAGAATGTAAAGAAAGAGGTTGAATAGGCCTACAAAACAGTGTAGTGCTTTGTTTGCAGCAGGCATGTTATGTCATTTGGCAAGCTGGGCTCGCTGCCATTGGAACACACATTGGCATTTTGTTTCTTTTATGCAGAACATTCTCCATAACATTTCACACACACATTTATTGACTGTGCCTAACACTGTAGGCAGTGTGTCATCACTAAGTGTAACCGGCTGCCAAGCCACGATTTCTTCTTGTTCTGCAGTCTTTTCCTTTTGGCTGTTTATCTGCCTCCAGTCAATATCGCCTCTTGTCCACAATGGAGAACTTTCATTTTTTTTGTTTTGTCCTCTCCTTTTTTTCCTCTTTGCCACTGTGGTGCACCATCAGTGGCTTTGCTGTCAGTTTGTTGGCAGCTTGCTTTTTGAGAACCAGTTGTAGAATTTGCAACAGGTTTTGGATGATACAATTCTGAAAGACCAAATTATCATAGGGGCTTTTTCAGATCTGTGCATGGAAGCAGACAGCTCCCCCACTAGTTCTGGTTTAAGGGGAAAATTAGCCTAAAACCCCCATTTTCACATTTTGCTGATCCACTGGTGTATCACTTTGATCTTTAGCAGTATAAAGGGTGTTCTCATGAATGTACAGTATGTTGTGAAAACGTCTCTCTCTGTTTTACCTTGTGCTGTAGTCAAATAGTATATTACAAGTGCTTAAGCATCATAATTTGTGTGTGCCTAATTTCAGCATTGCAGACTAGGATCACAGCTGAGTTGTATCTTGGGTGGTTTTTGGATGCAAACAGAGTGACCTATAAAACCACCAGACAGTGAAGTGTTTGGCTGTGCATGGGAGATGCAGTCTGTTCCGTTTGAAGAAGACTCCGATATCATTCTCCAGAGAGGACTGTGCTGTTTGTCTTATCAAAGCTGCAATCTGTCAGATATTCTGCTCTTCACTGTGCTGTTGCCTTTTTTTCTGGTCCATTTTTAGCAGCAGCTTCCTGATGTCTTTTTTTTTTTTTCTTCCAAGCTACAAGAAGTAACAACAAACTCAGTTTGTCCTCCAGATTTGTTGGTGAATTTAGCATTTTTAGTGGGACCATTTACCAAGGAAATCTTCACTTGGTGTTGTAACCAGTGCACCTGCAGATCAGTAACCGCAGAAAGGATGATGTTATGGCCTTAAGTCATTACATAATTGAAGAGATAGTGTAAAGGTCATATTTATCAGTGATGTTTTAAGATAAGTTAATTTAGTTATCTCTAGTGATAAAGACAGTAGTGTTTATAGGAAGATATTAAGTGCTACTACAAGAAACTGAGCTACACTCAGATAGCAGTTTTTGGTGAAGGAATGAAGTGGTAGGTAAGTTATTGGGGTTAAAAACCACCAACCTGCGTGGACCTAGGAGTGAGGACATTGATGAGAGATGGGGAGTCAGAAATGGGCTACGGTTAGAAAAAGAGTGGATGGAGGAAAGGAAGGACAGTGGTAAATGGGATGTGTTTCGGGGGCCAGTTGGCACTTGAGGGCAGCATGGGGTTGTAAGAGGAAGTGGTGGGGCCATTTGTAGTCACATGACTGACAAGCAACCCACTGTCACCTCGGAAACCAGGATTGCCGGCAGCTCTTATCCAATCATGTCAGGAATGCTGGCCGTCACTCGGCTCAGGCTATTTCTGCTGTCTGTCGCTAGTGCTTGGTAGTGCTAAGAGTCTGGCATACAGGGAACCTTCTTCCCCCCCCCCCCCCCCCC